>VBVR01005347.1:0-12305 GCA_011638315.1 Tetramorium parvispinum
ATATATATATATATATATATATATATACAATATCATTAACGAGATCTCTTTCGATCATAAACGGGTATTTTTAATATAAAATTATGTATTCATTATTGCTTTCTTTGAACGTGTAATATTAAAATTACAAGCAAATTGTCATTGATAGAGAAAAAAGAAAGGGATATAAAAATCAAGATATACCAGAAAAATGATTACATATTTTAATTCTGTGGTAATAAACACAATAATAAACATTCTGAAAAATATATACACGTGTGAACATACGTGCGAATATAGCTCGCACTATATGATGATTAGTGATGCACACTTGCTGGACGTGTAAACAGAAATACAAATGTTGTAAAATATCTCTCATTATTTTTCAAGTATCTGATAATAAATATATCAAGTTTTTTTATCTATACTAATTTTTATCTTTAGCTATAATATTAATTATAATTATTTCCAACTCTTTGTAATGGAAAAAATGTATGTATCAATATATTCTAATTAAAAATTTGTACTATTGCAATTTAAAATTTAAATTTATATAATTTTATTACTATGAAAAATTACAATATAGTACGATACTGAAAAGAGGACGGAAATAATACCAAATTAGAGCCAAATGTATTTTCGATTTGTTAAGTGAGATAAAAATAAAATCATTTTATTTACACAATAGTAAAAGCCATTTCATTTCTTCAGCATAAGCTGATTTCATGCAGAAAGATAGAAGAAAAATGATTATTATTCGAATTTTCGTTGCTTACACCTCATGACATTTAGCTTCGTGAATTAAACGTTACGAAACGCACAAGAAAGAGTTGCGACATACTTAGATTCTATCGTGTTAATAAATTCGTTTTTTAATAAATTATCGTTTAAATAAATTTACAAATTAAATTATATAAAATTATACATAATACAAAATTGGAAAGAACGATTTCTTTTCTATCAAGGTGTCACTCTTTATTTTGATATGAATATCAATTATTTTGATTCGATAAAAAAGATTCAGATTTATATTTAATGCTTGATTATAACTAAAATCTTTAATTTATGTAAACCAGTTAATTTTCTGCCATTATTACAACAGAAACTTGTCTCCTACATTTATTTTCTCAATTTAATGTAATCATAAAATTTCAGAAAATTTACATATTTATGCATCCAGTTATAACATTTTTTGTTTAAAAATTTTTGGAATGTAATTTATGAAACCATAGATTTCTTTGTAAAATCCAACTATTAAAAACATGTAATGGAATAGAAGATTTGGAATAATAACAATTTTTATAATTGGAAATGCAGAAATGAATAGCTATCTCTATTTAATTAATAATTATATTTTAAAATAATTTATATTATTTTATAATATAATAATAATATAATTATTTTATAATATAATAAAATAATTTAAGAAGTTAGAGTATTACCGAAATGAATTATTGAAACATGTAAGAAAATATACCTACTGATTTATCAGATTTATTAAACGATGGGTTCCGCAATGATTCTCACTATACATTACACGTATTCCACGAGATGAGAATACATATAAAACAAGCATATACCCACCGCTACTTATACGTTTATTCATCCCAGTAAAGTGCAACTTTCACCTTTTATTCGTACTCAAGTATGATTCTGTTGACTTCTTGGTCCTTTAGACTACCAGTGTGACAAGGCATCGAACAAGTACGGGTAGCAGACAAAGGTAATACAACATAATAACAATTTCACTAGCAGATTAATGAGATTTGCTCCTTTTTTTTCTACGACGAAATCTACAGTTCAGTTTAAAAATCAGTATATATTCTTTAACGATAATAAATTAGAGATTAAAGTTTGCGATAATCAATATAACATAGATGCTCTTCATGTATCTTGCACGTTTTATAATCATCGATATAAATTTCTATGTATATCAATTCAAAATACGAAAAATTAAACTTTCGGGTAAAATTGACGCTTTCACTCCTCTCCTCATCATAAGTCATCTCATCTATGTTATAAAATATAAATTATCAAAAACTATAGTTATAGTCACATAATAATTATTTTCTGTCTTCAACGAGGAGATTAATCTACTGTATCCAAAGATCATTAGCTTTGAATATATTTTCTCAGTTATTGCAACTTGACTTTCATAATCACATCAAATTCGATTTCGCACAAAATATATATTTAATAATTGATTAAATTTCGTCTGCGTAAAATCACAAAACTATTGATTTTGAGAGAAAATAGGAATTCAGTTATTAAAATAAAATTTATGTTCTAAGGTTTTAAGGATGAAGTTTATCGCGGCGAGTGTTGTCATTGTCCTCTTGAATGGAGTAGTGTACAGTCAAGATTTCAACGATTACGCGAGCTTTGAAAGAATGACGAACGCGAAATCTGGTAAGAGTATGAAAAAGATACACAATATAATTATTGTGATTATATTAAATATGCATTTAATCACACTAATTAACGGTTTGAAATTTATTAACACGCTTGAAAATTCACAATTAGCTATTGCACCACTTATATTTTATAATTTCAGGCGTAAAAAATGCTATGTGTTGCCGCACCAATTTAAACATTAAACAGCTAAGATTATTTCAAACTTGCCATACAATTAATTTATCATGACACCTTGTTATATAAGTTGCTTTATGTTCAACATTGGTATTGTATACACATACATACTTGTTCCCATCGACAACCAATTATTTTCTCGTATAAAGTATTATTCAATCAATTCAATTAACATTTCAAAATATATTATATTCCAAATATTTTTCTTTATTATTTTTTAAAACTGTTTTTTACTAAATCTAAAAAAATAAACACATAAGACTGATCGATCTTCACAGATCTCGATAACATTATCGACTGCTACAATGAAAAATATAAATGTATTTATAGTAATTTATAGTAATTTATAGTAATTTTATTTTAATCGCTCTCTAATTTTATTTTACTGTCAGTAAATTTCTAAAAAACATAACAATAAGGTTCTTAATTTATGTAATACTTTAGTGTATATATATATACTATAAAGAAATGATAAATAAAAATTTGTTGAGTAGAAAAATGTTACCGTTTATGATGTGATGAATCTACGAAAGAAATTCATGGTATTTTGTAATACTTGATCCTTATATTCAAGATTGTTACGATGAATTCACTCTCTTTCGATGAGTAAAGCATTTATTTTTACAATTCACTCGCAATAGGATTGAAATACATACTTTCAACACAACAATCACTGGAGAAATCCAAAATTTTCGAAATGATAAACTTTCAACAGAAACGATGTAACAAACTATGGTATCAAGTGACCATCGTCGATTTACAATTCGTCAAAGATCGATTATTCGGCATGTGTGCAATCTTCTTCTATGCCATATTCTACTTCAAAACCGAATAATCAACAATACTTGTCAATGTGCGTACCACAAGATTCCAGAGATTCCGTACCTATAATCTTCAGTTTTCGCATTTCTCGATCTTTTTGCCACTAAATGTCCCGCAATCATCATCAACTCACATCATTATCATCGTTATTTATAAATTATAAATTCCGCTTTTCCCAGCGACCAGTTCAAAACCACTTCATTCCGCCTCCAGAATTGCCAAACAATTGGGCGCATATATTGGTGGAAACGAAGGTGTTTTATTCAGGTCAGATCTAGGAGGCTCTTCCACACCTATTCGTCCCAACACTTTAAGTATGAATCATAAATTACCGATTCTTTATTTTTCTTATCTACTTTTCTCTTATATCCCTTCTGTCCAAGGCTCAGAACCTGCAAAAACTTTAAGTCAATCCTTGACAATTAACTATCCTAGTCTAGATCGTTCCAGTTTGTACGGAGAACCTGTTTGTAGGTACTTCGGCGGTTGGATACCTACCACCTGCAAGACCAGATGAAATTGGCATAGGTATTAGTTCTATTGACAATGTAGATGTTATAGGACAGGGTCCTCAAACTCCTGGTCTAGGAATTGAAACTACCGATGTTCGAGGTACGTATTTTTGCCTACAATCAGAATAATATAAAAACACATAAGAATATAATATATGATTTTATTTTCTAGAAACTGTTATAACTGACGAAGATCTTAATCATCCTCCGCATATTCATAATCTCGATGTCGAATGCGGTAAGACCATGATGACGATCAAAATCGAATTCAATCGTGCTTTCGATGGCGTTATTTATTCTAAGGTAAGCACGAAACAAAACAAACTGTTACACCAAAAATAATTACCAATAATAAAGTACTATTGATTCAGTTATATTATATATATTTAATATAATATATATTTGGTTTAATTTCAGGGATACTTTATGAACCCAGAATGTATCTACGTAAAACAGAATTCTGGCTCAAGGCAATATTCTTTTACTGTGAATTTAGATTTGTGCGGAACTCAGTTCATCAACGATTTTCAGGGTGAAACCGGTCAATCGTATTTGGAAAACGTTCTCATATTACAAGTTAGTGTCGAACTATATATAAGTTAACTATAAATTTATTTGCTTGAGTTTTAGTTCTCTTTATTTATTACATTTAGTTCGCAAATAATTTATGTGATTAAAAATGATTATTAAATTTTGAAATAAAAAATTTTTGTTACTAAAGAATGAACCGGGTATTCAAGAAGTCTGGGACACAGTTCGAAAAGTACGCTGCCTCTGGGAAGGGAACATCAATAAACGTCTAACGGGGAATCTCTTAATAGATACGTTGAATCAGGAGCTTGTTACCTTTAGTGGCGATACTGCAACAGCCAAACTGGATATTCAAATCGGCAAAGGACCTTTCGCACCTGCTGCTGACGGACTCGTGAAGATTGGAGAAACAATGACTTTAGTTGTCTCCGTGGAAGGCGATCCTGGTTTCGATCTTCAGGTGTGCATTGAAAACCATCTTAAACGTGTAATGATAATAGAATTACATGTTTTAACATAGTAAAAAATAAATAGTATAGATATAATTAAATTAAAAAGGACAAGGGGATAAAGGAATAATTTCAAGGTAATAAATATTTCACATCAACGCCTTGTATTTTTATTTTTAAGACAAAATATTGTCTAAACTTGATTGCAAATAAGAAGTATAAATTAAGCAAATATTTATAATTATTTTTAAGGTGCGCGATTGTTTGGCACGAGACGAAACCTCGACCAACATACTGCAGCTCACCAACGAACGAGGCTGCATTTTGAAACCGAAGCTGTTCGGTGCTTTCCAAAAGACCAGAAATACTGGCAATACTGGCGCTTCAATTATCGCTTATGCATTCTTCCAAGCCTTCAAATTCCCTGATATTATGGATCTATTCATCGAATGTAACGTCGAATTATGTAAAACTAATTGTGAACCTTGTCCGGAAGAAAATCAAGTAAGGCACAAAAATCAATTCAATTATAATACATATAATATTCGTTAAAATTACTTATCCGCTGAAGTTAATAAATAACATTTGTGTGTGCGAAATATTCTATAATTATTATATATGTATATAATTTTATATGACAATGCCAAAAAATTCTTCATGTGAAAGTTTACAAAATATTTCAAAGTAATTATAAATTTTTTTATAATTCTTATTCTGTGAGATACGTCATGACAAAAAGCTTTGCTTCTCTCTTTACAATTTGCATATTATATATAAAATAAATTTATTTTAGCAAATCGAGCCAGGAAGACGTCGTCGATCAGTAATATATGCACCATCTTCCAGCAACTCGACAAATTCGAGTCTGTTATCAGATCCGATTCGTGTCAGACGGCGTTTCAAAGTAATTATGTTAGACGACTTGGGCACTTCAGCGAACCTTAATAATATGAAGGAAATAACGATGACAAGATCGAAAGATATTTGCATGAGTATCAGTGGATTTTACACAACCTTTTTTCTTATGCTGAGCACACTTTTAATCGTAATTATAAGCGCAGTTGTGCTTTATATTAAATTACAACGAAGCAAACCGAAATTCATAGATTCGTAAGATATTATTTTTGTAATATTTTTATCATAACAGTTTGAAAAAGACCACAGAAAGAATTGCATAAAAATTGTTGCACTCCAGTAATTAAATAATAATTTAAATAGTAAGGACTATTATTTTTGCATGTTATCAATATTTTTGTCATGTTATCAGAAAGAAGTTGGAAAAACACCGAAAGCAGGAATTAAGAATCAAATAATTATTTAAAAACAAAAAGAGATTATTTTATAACTTCATTATCATTCGACTATGTAAAAAATATAAAAAAACAAAGAAAATTATGTGTCAAAGTATTAGGGTCAATCATTAATGGTAATTGATAAATAATAAAAATTTTAGAATTTGCTACTTCTAAGTATTTGCAAATAAATTTTTACAAGATATTAATGTCATTCACATGTAGGAAATTTATTGTGTTCAATAGTAGACTAGGGAAGCAGCTACATTTTAACAATTTATAAGTATCTAATAAATTATTTATGCAGTCTTTCGACAATTCATTCCGTTCGTATATTTGAATGCTGATATAATATATTGTTGCGATACTTCAATATCAACATATGTAAATTTTAGATGTTCGAAAATAAATTATAATACTTGGAAAAAAAACGTGTTTTTTAAAATCATTTTTAAAGGAATAGTTACTACTAAAGATATAATAATTATAATAAAAATGTATGTGGACAAGAAATATTAATATACTGTTATATTAATTGCAATTATATATTACATAATTTATAAATAAATATTATAGTCTATAAATATTATAATTTATAAAAAGTACAGGATATGACTCAAATAAATTTGAGTTTATTCTATCTGTATCATCATAAATATTAACTAAATCTAACATGTAACGTCAATGAAATAATATATTCATTTTCTCCTTATAAAATTAAAAGATTTGTAAGTTGTATTATGAATAATATTTCTCTGACATAATATACATTTATATATATTTTCTATATTCATTTCCTTGATTGTACGAAAAAGTAAAACATGTCTCATTTTGTTCTGATCATTACATAGGTAGTATAATTATTAAGATCTCCATAACGTATAACAAAAATAAGTTCTTATCTAAAATTAATAAAATATTAATTTTCAAATAACAATTCACAGATCATCAAAGTATCATATTAATATCAGACATGATTGCTATAAGCTAATAGTTTTGGTTGATTTTTCTTTGTCTGGTTTAATAATTATGCTACTATAAGTTAAACTAATATCTAAGAATGTCTTTCTTTTAGAAATCCGTTCATCTTAATTCGATACATCTATTCAAAGCAATCACTCTCAAGGAATTTACAAAATGGAGCTAATAATGATAATCTTGTGCTTGGCAATAAATTTTACAGAAGAATTTGTATCTAGCAGATATTACAACAGCTCAGTGATCCTCTAAAGTTTCTTCGTTTCAAAGATTCAATTCATTGTTTCAGTTTATGTTGGGAGATTCTACAGATAACAGATCAACTATAAATCCAATGATAATTCTTGCATACAACATTGCAATATATCAAACAAATTAATGAATAAAGATATCGTTTCATAAGATGTTATCCATGAGCAATTGCAGGAACAACAAATG
Organism: Tetramorium parvispinum; assembly: GCA_011638315.1. Lineage (NCBI taxonomy): Eukaryota > Metazoa > Arthropoda > Insecta > Hymenoptera > Formicidae > Tetramorium > Tetramorium parvispinum. The sequence goes on from VBVR01005347.1 coordinate 7,591, forward strand.
AACCTAGATATAATTTCACAAAAAAAAAAAATGCAAAGTCGAAGAAAAGTTAAACGTTCGTACCATTCGTATTGCACTAAATCGCAACGAAAAAACTGCCATTATCTTGTAGCATGAAATTTTTCATCCAGCTAATCCACTTTTCAAGCTCACAAGACTCTTAATAAATCTTAACATTATCCGGTTAGGTCAATCTTCGTCATTTTGAACGTATCCTTCGCTGTCCACGATACGACAGCCTTTCTTTTAATGATCCACCAGAAGTCTGTGGATAATTAAGACGCTTCCATAAGATTGTGTTGCGCATAATTACTCGTTTTTTATCTAAATATGCACTTAAATCGTAAGATTATAAGGTTATGTGCGAAAAACGGCACGCACCGATGAACAAGTCGCACTCTGCCATCTCGCAACGCTATTGGCTCGCTGCCGCCTCGAGATATATCGATGAATGAAATTGCGATTCTCGAAAGTTCGAAGACGGCGAGAAACGTCCGCGTCGCGATGGCTAGTGCAGCCGTGCTAAAACCCGCGATCGCTCTGTCTTTCTCGCGGGTTTTAGCGCGTCAAGTAAAGCTCTGTGCCGTAATAGTGAACCTCATGCGCGAGTGACTCGCGGAGTGCGTTGGCCGTGCGTCGTAACGTGCTAAACGCCGAGCATCGCGAGTGACTATCCGTAGCTGTGGGAGCCGGTGAATCCGTACATTTCTCTAACTCAGAGTATCAGTGAATCAGTACATTTCGGCGTTCTAAGACCTCTAATTCCGGTTTGACTGACGGTCGAAAACCTCCAAGATCGTGAGATTTCAGGCGCGCGTCTAAAATCTCCGAAAAATCCGCCACGGAACGTGTACTAAGCTACTATATCGTTAACGCGAGCGCGCGAGAGATTCGCGATCTGACTCTTGCGATCGTAGTTAATACATAATCGGCAGTAAGCGTTATAATTCCTAACAATTTTCTGCTTTATTACATTTAGATTATAATTTCGAGCATATTCATATTTCAGCATAAGTACTGATATAAAAATATTCGTAGAATATCCATAGTGACGAAAATTACGACACTATCAATCAGAGATCCATCAACTTGGCACCGTGTAACTGTAGCGTTACTTGTAATCTTTTTAATAGACTCATCCATGCTTGAATATAAATATATAGAACTTACATAGACAATAATTCACTAGCCATGGTCACTGCTGATACTTATTTCGTAGATTAGAAATATGAAGTTATTTTAGTTAACGTTATGAGAGTGATATTTTCATGAGATTTTATACATGAAGTAATATATATTTATATATGCAGTGTATGTGATGGTATTTTTTGTGTTTATTAGCAGTGATTGCGATAATTTTTTTTATTAGCCGTGGTCACTGCTAATAGTTGCTCTGCGAATTAAAATTATTTCTGTAAGAATTTGTAATATATTTAAATTTATAATAAGAAGTAATTATTTTCTGCATTATAAATACGAAAAATCACTATAAGTAATGCTGCAGTCACTATGGTCATAAAAATTACTAACTTTACAAATTATTGAGAATCAATGTCGCTTGATAATAAATACGTAAGATAAGGTTGTACTGAAATAAAAAAAATATACGTATATTTAGCAGTCATTGTATTATGTACAGGTACAGTTAGTGGCGGATTTTTGGTATTTCAAAGCACGTATGAGCCAGACAAAATATTAGTGATATTAAATTCTAGACGCGCGCCTTTTGAGCTTAGTAAACAATCCTGCATATAATTGCTATATTATGGTTGTGATATTGTGATTTCGGTGTTTTGTGCCTCTATAATGGATACGTTGGAATAATTTTCGAAGATTAGAAGAAATTGGGATTTTAAGTTGTCTTCGTTCCAACTACAACTACAACTACAACTGGTGAGTAAAATAATTGAATGTTGTAATAATCAGTTATCATATGATCTGTCTGTATAATTTATTGCATTATAATTTATTATGTAAATATTATATAAATATGTATTTCGTTATCTTCAAGAATTTTATCTTATTATCAAGTAAAAAGAAATTAACAAGAAATTTTATATAACACTAAATCTTTAATAATAAATTTCGAATTATTTTATAAATGATTTAAATTAAGTTTATGTATATGCTTTTCTATAAATTATTACATTTGTGTTTAATCAAAATATAGACAAGTCATGTAATAATAACTAATATAAATTTATAATACAATACTGCAGCGTGTATCATTGTTTTGCACGAAGAAAAACGAAAGGCCAAAAAACAATATCGAAAAAGACGTTAAAGAAAGAGTAACTGGTCGTTGGATAAGTTTTCATTCTTGTGTGATTAACTATCGAGGATGGTTTCGTATTATGTCTCGCAAGATTTGGTCCATTAATCTTTTTGTTTATGTTGCCGTTACTATAATTAATAGCGTTATAATCCGAAGAGTCCAAATCCTCGGAACTCACATCGATAAATTTACGATTTTTCGTTGATTTCCTGCACATAAATTATAGCGAATATACATATATATAATTATTTGAACTATATGAATACAATTTAAAAGTTATGAGCTTTCTGCATTCCGCGAAATAAATAAATATTGTCTTTCTACCATTTTCTCGCGCTTCCTATTTCGAGAGAGCTCCACGATTCAGTCTCGGTATGTTGATCAGTAGGAACAGTATGTTTATAATCATTGCACGATCGACATTCGCATTTTAATGCCAAACTTTTTAATAATGTGGCGGAGCGCGGATCATCGCCAGCGCCTGTTTTAATCGACGATTCTTTCGTCGGTGTCGGTAGATCTCCCTCAAATTCTTCATCAGCATCCATTTCCGAACTTTTTTCGAAACACCAAAGAGTTCTAAGCAGAAAGTATTTTAGATAAATAGTAAAATTTTTTAATATAAGCATATGAAATAACAAATATACATTTCCTTTTTTAAATTTAACTTACGAATTTTCATGGACGATTGGTAAGATATTCTGCGTTTTTAATTTTTTATAATCCACCGCGTTTAAAGTTTCCCTGTTTGAGCTATTTTTTAATTTTATAAGTTACATTTGTTATATATATTCAAATTATTTAATTATATTATGAATTATATAAATGAAATATATTTATTATGCCAATAGGATAAAATTACCAAAATAAATAATTATTCGATAATATTGTCATTAATACTTATAACTAAAGATTAATTAAAAATCGATTACGTAGTGATCATACAATCGTTTTGTAAAAGAGATTTAATTATATTTCTTACGTATAAAAAAATATATATATATAAGCCTACATTTAATAATCATTTACTAATAAAATTATCTTATCTTACAAGTTACAATTATTTAATTAAATATTTTTTTTATATTTTTACTTACGCGAATATTGACTTCTCCTCTTCATTGTCGGTGAATTTCATATCTGTGAAACACTTTAATTCATTCCTCACTGACAATTTTGAATTCTGTTAATTAAAATTATTTAAACCTCTACGCACTAAAATTTAATGCTCTGTTTAGACAAGTAAATATGTAATGTAATTATACCGGATATACATGAGGTTCTTCAAGCATAGATAGAAAGGACTTAGGTTTTATCGGTTTTATGCGTGGAATTTTGCTGATCTTATTTTGAGGGATACTTAATCTTATATCTTTATGAATTTTATCAGAATTTTCTTGAAATATGTCGACAGTTTTGTTCGCAAAATTTTCGTAATTTTTTTCGATTTCTGATATTTTAGTAATGTCTTGAGAATACATCATATTTTTCTAAATAGTATACAAATTAATTGCAAAATTAGTACATCTAAAAGGAAGATTTTTGTTAGAACAAACTTGGTGAGGATTAGGCGGCGTTTGGCGACGACTCGTAATAATGCTATTGCTAATTTTCTGTCCATAATTTTCAACGTTTTGAATTATCTCCGAGGAAGATTCCTTTTTAATCTCGACGACGTTGCAAATCGATGGACGAGTTTTTGTAACCTTCTTTGCTATCTTCGATTTAGAAACAATTCCTCTTTTTTTAATAATTACACTTGCTTTTCCACAAACATAGAGATTTCTTTTTTCGGTCGGCGCCAGCAATTCTTCACTGGCCTCTGACCAACTCGCGTTTTGCGTGTTATTATTGATTTTTAAATGTACGGGAATGTCAGGTTGACTAATTGCTGCCTCGTAATCATAAGATGTGACCGGAGTTTTTGATTCCGGTTTACTTTTTGTAGCAACCATTGAGCCGATCGGTTCTTTATTGATGGCATTTTCGCATGTATTGCGACGCGATGATAAATTCATCGTGTTTCCAACATGACTAAGGCTGCAATTAAAATCAATTTGTATTATCATTAATCCTTTTTTATTCACTGACGTGTTGCCTTAATAAATTTAATAAAAATAGAAAAACGGTAATGCTAGAATAAATTAAAACTTAATATTATTAAAAGTATTATATAATACATGCATAAAATACCTATTTTAACTCATTGATGAGAAATACTCTAATATTAAAAAAATAGCATGAATGTTTAATTTACAAGAATAAAGCAAATTTAATGTATTTCTTATGTCTCTATTTTTAATAACGAAAATATTTGTCTTGCCGGAGAAAATCGATAAATTGGAGTACCCATTTTTTAGAATCACATATATAACTTTTTTAAAAATAAGAATTGATTTCATTTTGGAAATACATAAAAAAATTAAATAGAAGTAATTAA
>VBVR01005348.1:0-12302 GCA_011638315.1 Tetramorium parvispinum
ATATATATATATATATATATATATATGTGGGTGTTTGTATGTACGTATGTACATACATATTTCTCTTTTTATACTTGAGTTAGGTGTTGAATTCCAATGCAAGACCTCTTTAATCGTTTCTTCGAGCTCCCTAAATCCATGGAAATGCAATTAATTTTTCTTTTCTTCTTTCGATTTTGCAAAATAGTAGAAATAGCAGCATGACGTCGTTTATTCTTTATCACCTGATTGCTTCAATCATTTCTTCTTCCCGTATATGTTCGTATAATATCCTGTAGAGAATTTTAGTCGAATGTGGCATCTCGTTTCAATCTACTTTAATTTTGTCATAATAAAATGGCATTTACGAATTTGAAATTTATTATTGTAAGGATAATACAGTTAGATGCAATTTGAGAGTGCCACCCCAGACACATGCAATTTGAAAGTGCAAACCCAGACATATGCAATTTGGGAGTGCAAATTTTAGATATATTATGTAATTTAAGAGTGTAAATCCAAACATATACTGCAATTTGATAGTGCAAGACAGACATTCGCATGTAAACGTGCGTAAGTGCATAATATCAAATTTGTGCAATTTTCGACAACTCGCATATAGTCGATTTACAAGCTTTAACTTATTCCTTACACCATTATCATAGATATTTCGTGTCCAATCGATTTCTATTAATGGTAGTTTCTTGAAATTTCAAAGGGTCTAGTCCTTCATTTTTTTCCAAAATAAAATACAGACATTTATTCTAAAAAATATTCATAAATTTATAGAGATTTTTTGAACTATAAATAGTTGAAAAAGTGGTCGGAACTTTGTATCCATGTTTAGATGAATATATCGTTTTTCACGAGGTAAGGGTTAAATTAAATTTAATTATTGTAGGATTGATTTCTGCTAATAATTATTAATTTATATATTACAATGCAATATGTAGTTATTATTACGGTATTATTTTGAAATATCGTTATTTATTTCTTTTTAATTTCTTTTTAATACAAAATTTCTCACTGTAGTCAGCATGATTTTTTAGATACTGTAAGAGTTTTACTATAGAAATACGTCTGTTCTTGCTTGCTATTACCTTTCTGTTTATATGCAATGTCTAAAAAAATAATAAAAAACTAAATTATATAAATGCAAAAAAATTAAATTATAAAAATTAAAAAAAGAAAAAATCATGAATAATCTTAAAATTTGGAAAAAGAATCTGTGTTTAACTAACAGATAATAATTTTTCATATTGGATTCTTGGAGATAAATTATATGGTATTTTCTTTTCATCTAAACTCAAGTACATTTTAGAAATAATTATATTTCACTTAATTTTAAAATGTGTATATAATTTTCAGGATCTTCAAAAAATTTCCTGTATAATTCTTGATGGTTGCCTTAAAGATCATATCTTTAGATGTGAGTCTAAGCGGAAAATCCCCGGTTCCGTGATTAGAATTGGTCTTTTTTGCTCTGAAAGATGTAGAATGAGAAGTAAAAATGTTAGTAAAACGAAATAGGAAATTTTTTGAAAATCGTAATCTTATTTCTACGAGATATTCTTGCAGGCATCTTTTTCTCTGCATCTAGTATATTCACTTAATATTTAGTATATTAATTAATTGTTGGACATATAAAAGTCTTAGGGAAAACATCATAAGTTCATAGAAGAGGAAAACGTTGTAAAAGTTTGAGAAGAAGGACACTGCCACGTGTGACGAAATATATTAGACGAAGATATAGCGGAGAGAGCGATTTTCTATCGGCGTCAGTTATTCGTGAAAGACTATTACTCGCGTGGATAGAAGCCTTTGCTATTAGCGAATAGCGAGGAATACGCGTAAGAGCTTTTGCTAGCCAGGGAGGTAAGCGCTCACGTTTATGGATTGTTTCGATTGCATAAACATAGACCTTAACTTGTCCGAAATTATTAATAATTTCGATTTAATTAAATTCTACATGTACGTTACATTCGAGCACAATGTGAATTTTTTTTATAGAACAAATATTAACTCAGGAACATCGTATCGGATTAAATTATGATGCGATCGATATATTTTACGCTCGGAATATATTTTCTAAGAATGTATGCTATGTATACGTATATGCACATGTATACAACATTGTTTTAAAAGATGTATAGTGTATAACGTGCAGAGAAATGGTATTATAACGGAATCGTGAATGTGTCATTGTTAATTGTTATAGTGTCACGATTACCATCGCTGTTTTAACGCAAACGACTGATTTGCGACATGCAGAGGATATATAATTAAGAGCATAGTTGATAATCTCATTTATTGATATAAGATGCTCTGTATAGTTTTTTCTTCCCGTGTAAACTCAAATAAGCTTTGATAATAGTACAATATATTATTGTTGCCATTTTTAAACTTTATAATTGATATACATATATATGTATTATATGTGTATGTATAAATGTACGTAGGTATATACATATGTATATACAGAGTGTTCCCAAACGTTTCGATCAAACTTCGTGATCTATCAAAACATTTCCTGTAAACATGGATCCAAAAATGCTTAAGAAGTTGAGTAGTAAAGCTCTAAACATTTCTAAAATCGTTTTATTACACACTTTTATAAACATCTGAGAAAGTATGTTTCTTTATAAAAAGTAACAAAAGTTTAGAGAATTAAATTTTTCAAATGAGGACAAATATTTTTATTACATTTCACAGATTTAAAAATAACCAGTTTAAACTGTAACGTACAGAAAAATATTTTCAGCTATTAGTTTATGAGTTTTGAAAATATTCTTCACTTATGTTGTCATTGATCTTAGCCAATTTTTAATATTTTGTCAGTTTAAACGAATGTTATAGGATGAGAAGAAAAACGGAAGGCAAAAAAATGGAAAATTAAATAAATTTTTTTTCACTTGAGCATTAATTTTTTAGTAAACATTTTTAGATCCATGTTTATAGGAAATTTTTTGTTCAGAATTAAACTTCCCATAGTTAAACACAAAGTTTGGTCGAAACATTTGGGGAGTCCCTGTGTAAATACTTAAAAATCTCCGCGAATTTACCGTTAAGGATTTCATATTTACATTAAAAAGAAATTGAATTTAAACTCACTTCTAACTTTTATATAGCGTCTAAATTACTCCAGAAACGGATTTCGAAATAATAGCAAAGAAATATAATTTTCAAACAAAAACATCACAAAAGACAAACTTAAAACGGGAAAATAGTAAATAGTTTCATATTTTTTAAGAAAATTTTTTAAGAAATAATTAGTTATTAATGAAGGATTCAATTTCTAGTTTGATCCAAAATTATAATTAAAAAAAAGTATTTTTTGTGAATATTTTCTAAAAATTTTCCTACTTAATTCAGCTTTATCTAACGCCTTAAATTAATTTGACTTATATACATACATAATATTTAGTCTATATCTTAACACTTATTCTAAATTTCATCACTTGCGCTCTACGTATTTTCATTTTCATATATATATTCTCTTCTGCTTCTAAATCTCTTTACAACTTGCCTCGTTATCACTGCTTTCATCATTCTTTTTTCGTATATGAACTATAATATACACACACGCACACATACATATATATAAAATTATATATTTTAAATATTTTTTTATATTACATTTAATTTTTAGTAAGTATATTGGAGCTTACACGGGACGAAATTACTTTTAGGCATATGTACTTTTAACGCGGTTTTTTCACCGTGTACGTGTATGTGTCAAATTTATCGAAGACCATTAGCATGTATATGTACATTCATTATATCATGAAAAATTCCGTTTCCGGAATGTGATATTTTATAATTGCCGTGCTGAGGATTTTTTTTTAGAAAGAAATCTCTCGTATGCTGTATAGAATATTGTTCTCAGGAAACTCGCGCGCGTCTTTTCTCTTATTTATCGTGTAAACTAAAAATTAATGTACTAAGCGACTTGATCTCCGCCGATTGTAACCCGATTTATTACCAATATGACAATATATGTAAATGAAATTATGCACGGTGACGAAAACGCAAGTCAAAGAAATGAACTGCAAATAGTCAAATTGTGCAATTACGATAGTAATTGAAAAGCAGTAATAGAAAGACAAAATAATTGCTAAGGTAAATCTAGTTTTTGTATTCTGTGATCGTAAAAAATTTAAGAGAAAAACAGAAGAGTATATTACATATATACATATATTTATATATAGCACATACATTATTCACCAATATTCATATATTTTTCTTGTAGTATAATGAATTTTGTATTAGTTCAGAGCTGATTTTTCTCTATAGAATTAATGATATTAAAATTTTGTTTAAAAGTAATTGAAGTATGTAGTGTTGCAGAGTAAATAAGTTATGACAAGAAATTTTCTTAAAAAGTAGTCTTAAAGAGTAATTTGAAATTTGACAGAAGATCTGTGATTGATAAGTATAGCACAATAGAGAAAAAGAGAGAGAGAGAAAGAGAGAGAGAGTTAGCGAGCGTGCGAGAGAGAGAGAGAAAGCGAGAAAAAAAAACAAGCGAGAGAGATGATACATATTATGTATATATTAAAGCTGTATATAAGTCTCTAGCGTTTTACACAAAAATATTTTTGATAATCTTAGGAATTCACACTTTTTTTTAAAATAGTTTTCGAGACATCTTCCTTTATTTCTATCCAAAGTAGCGGAATTCTTTATTGTATTTCGTAATAAAATTAGATTTTGGATTAATGGATTCTTCGATAAATCAGAGTATATCACCAATGTTTTCATGTTGTTAACCAACGAATATTGCATCGATCTAAAATGAGTAATCGTCACAAGGACATCACATGGTGTAAGCTCACGTGTGCGTGAGTAGCGGATACGATAGTCGAAAAATATAAATCTTAAGATAATTAATGAATTAATTCATCAAAAAAACAAACAAGAAAAAAAATATATGTAACGTGAACACTGCGTAAATTCTGTACACGATGTATATTCACCATTCGTCGCGTACGCTACCTGTCTTAAGAAGAAAGAGAAGCGTAGAAATTATCAATGTTAATACAGTCATTAAAACATTGAAACATTTAAAATATTTTAATTCAATGACAAATATTTATCTTCAGTTATTCACGAGAGCGAGAAATACATGGAGCACAGGTATTATACAACACGAAATTATACAACAGGAATCGTACGCGTCGCGTGGTCGATGAAAAAGAAACTTAAGCAACGCAAATAAACGTACTGTGCAAATGAAATGTACCTTAGTGATTATTTTGTCTTCTTAATACCACACATGTTATATGTACATATGCAGTATCGCACACCGTACCGCCGCATCTTTCTTTTTTTTATATATATATATATATATATACACATACATATATATATATATATACATATATACATACACATACACACTAACATCACGGCTCAGTATATTGTACCATATTGCGATGATTGCTACATAAGTCACGCGCGAAACGAGTTCACCAAAACCAACGAAATAAGATTAATTGACGTTGCCCGTGTCATTTGTTCCCGTTGCTTGGTGAAGGGTACATCACGACCATTGCTACTATATTTATTAAGAGCAAAAATATTACCGTTATCGCTGAATTATATTATCGCAGTTGTTGTAATGTTTTGCGACGTGTATGCGTGCGTGCGTGCATGAGCGTGTGTACGAGCATGCGCTCGTATGTTTTATGCTTTGCATCCGTAGTATGTACATTTGCATGCGTAGAATTTGCAAATAAACGCTTCTGCTAGTTTGCGTAACTTAATTCGAACCTGCTTTGTTGCGCATAATCTAGAAGAATCCGGAAACAATGGGCAGATTCACCGTAGAAATACTAATACGACACCATTCTTTCGCACTGCGTATTATAATTAATTATTTGTTATATATCACTGCGTGCATCATGCTTTTCATCCAGAAGATCCCATACGTCAAAATTAATCCTAGATCATTAACTTTTCACCATCTGTCCGTTCCTCTTAATCTCTCTGAAATTGAATTCTTCTTATGAAAAAGGACATTTGAAGATTCAGGAATAAAGAGAGAATTTACTACATTTAGCTACGAAAATGTGAAAATTGAGTCATTTATTTTGACAAATCTGCTGGAAGCAGACACGAAAACGGAAAAAGAACGCCACGTCAGATCCGGTTTACATTCATGTGTCTTATGAACGAATTACCTTTCATAAGATTTAAAGTCTGGATTCGAAACAGCGCATCATCCTCAAAATAATAGACTCAATTATATTAAAAGGTATATGAAGAGGAACATGTACATGGCGCATTTATTTGCGTGTTAGCTATTCTTACGAAGTAACTGGCGGATGTTTCATTTCATGTTTGCATTACTTCACGGAGCAAGACGTCACATATCTATTTGTCGTTTTCAGGAAAGACACTCGTCCAGCCATCACAAAAGTTCCAGCAAACTGCCGCAATCTCAGCAGTCCCATGCGGCGTAGTATGGCTGTTTGCAGAACGAATAGTGGCGGTACTCTAAGGATCATCTTTTTGCTCGATCAGTCCATTCTGAAGAGGAAAGCGCATATTCCGAATAGTGAAAGTCTGTTGGTCGAATGGAGAGGAGATACCTCTGTATATGTTGTGATACACGTCTTGAGATATCGTTTGCGATATATAACATTGGATATGTTCTGAGATATATCCCGAGAAATATTTGTGAAATATATATCAGGACATATTTGATTACCTATATGTCGTTGATTGTTTGCCTTGATAAGGATCATCTCTTTACTCGCTTGGTTTTCTTCATTCTCGTCTCTCTCTCTCTCTCTCTTTCTCTCTTTTTTTGACGATGATTTCCTATAATTGCATATTGAGATGTTTTATATGAGCTTTTGACAAAGGCCATAGTTACAATGAAATACTGTAGAATAGAAAATGCAAATGAGAGAGAGGAAAACATGATCTTACTCAGGTGAATTAGATATGACTCATTCCTCGCGATCTTTTCACTTTCTTTTATCCATTCAGCATACGCGCAATTGTTGAATGACAATCCTGGAGATGATCCTTGTTGACCTATAAGACGAATGCGAACAATGTTCCGCCGTCTGTGTCCTAAATGAAAATTAATCATATATAACGAAATGCGTAATGTATTGACGCATTTAATGCGATTATAATGACGCTAATACGATCTAACGCTCCGCTATTTCCTACGCGAGTTCCCTCAACAAGCTATAACAAATAACTTGTTTATTGCTGAGTCTCGAAGTTATTTTTATTTCACTTAATTTTAGTTTACATCCCCTTTTGTATTCCAAGTGATTGATAATTGATAGCATTTTCTGCTTTGTAATTTCTCTGAAGAAGCTAAATTCATCGGCATTGATTGCATCAGGGATATCGATTGCTAGAGGCAATATCGAAGAAGTGTTCCTTTACTAACTCGCACAAGTAACGAGGCGTTAAATCGAAGGAAGGCGATGAATGTGCTACTTTGCGAACAACGCGAGATTTTCGTTGTAAATTGTTTTTAAGGGAAAGGAGAGAGAAAGAGAGAGAGAGAGAGAGAGAAACAGAGTAAACAGAAAAAGAGTAATTTCGCGAGGAAGCTTCGCAAAGATAGCTCTGACAAGGGGAAAGAAAGAATTCTTTCTTTACTATTTCGTCGCCTTAGTGATATTTCATAAAATTATCCCGTCGTTCTTCGCCCGCGGAGGAACGTGAATATTCATCGCCGAATATTCTTGGCCTGTAAATTGACCGTCAATAGGTTGGTTCGTTGCAGAGGAAAATTTGGCAGATTCGGGATTTTAATTTAAGTAGCTACATCCAATGAAAATCTTAAATAGATTATTATTAGCAACACAGCCCGATTGGTGCGATTTGATTTCGGGTCGCTCGATTTTCGGGGGTATAGTTAGGTGAAAAAAAAACTTTTTGCGTACTTGTAACATATTGGGGTTGCGTAGCGCGCAAAAGAGATTAGATTTTTTAAGTAGGGCTATTCTGAGCGTGCTACACTAGATTTTTCTTTTAAGTAAAGTAGAGCTATTATGTTGTTACAACTAAGGGTCGTCTACGGACTTCGAATACGTTAACGCATTTAACAATGCCTTATTTCCGGCTGTGTTTTAATTGATATTTTTTTTCCCTCCCTTTCGTTTCTTTCTCACGCGCATCACACACCCACGATGTGCCGGTCCATAGGGAATATGCCCGTTCACATTTCCTCGACGATTCTCAAATCTTCCGGTTCCGTGATGATTCACCCTCGTCGAGAGTCAGTCTCACTCAGATGCTTTATCTTGTTACCGATTGTTCTGCGAGATAAATTCACGACCGAATGTCTCTACAACGAAACGATCGATTCAAATTAAGAAGCAAATAAGACGTATATACACGACACACATTCACACGCGCACCCACCCACCCACAATTACATCCACTTACATACAGACACACGCGCAGGAAAGATATACCTGCTCGACGATACCCGAATGGTATTTATATTATCATCTTTATTATTGTGTAAATAGTTCCCTACCTGCATAATATAGTAAGTAAACGTAATATGCTCTATCGCGTAATTTAGCATAAAAAAAACTGTAAGGTAATATTGATATTATATCAACAGACTGTACATAAGATTATTTTGTAATGCCAAAAGAAACCAAATGAGAGTAAGCTACTTCGATGCACGGTGTTATGCATAGTTGAATGCGTACGAGAGATACGCGTACACACAACGCACGCATACGCAGACACGTACACACATACGTACAGACATAAAACCACACACACCACACACACGCGTGTGCGCACCTCGGATGCCCCTCTAATTTTAAGATGTATGATTGCGCGCAATCACCCATGCGAAATTAACACGTGCACAACGTTTCTTTCAACGATACGCGCCGATTATAGTTGTACTTTGTTCAGCGGTACACGACGCCGTTGTAGGATCAAAGTGTGTTCGCTCGGTCGACGATCGTCCAATCATACTTTTTTTTCTTCTCTTTTTATATATATATATATAACGATCAACTTAAGTTAAGCCTAAGTTAAGTGTCAATTATGCTTATGGAATTAAGTTAACGAATTACGAATTGTGCGAAAAAAAACGGAATAAGAGAAGAGCGAGAAAGAGATTAGAAGTGTCGCGTCACACTCGCTACACGTAGTCAGCATTTAATTAACGAAATTTGTACTGCGAAAGGCGTGGAGGGACGTTGGATTGATTAGGTTTTGTTATTAGGATATTTGCGCTTCTCGTGCATGAAAAAAAAATGAAATTTATATACGCGCAATAACATGTCTTGTTCCTCCGTTTCTTTGTTTCTTTCGTTGCGACATGCACGTGTTGCACAGCGTATACGCGGAGTGCGCGTAACAAATCCACGACGACGATCGTACGATATGGTGCCGAGATTATGCGTTGCATTGATGTGACAATTTCGTTCGGTTAAGCTGTGATTAAGTTATTCAGCGCGATAAAATTGCGGTGCCGCGTGTCTCTCACGGCAGGAATATTTTTAATTCTTATTGTAGAAGAAAAGGAAAAAAGAGAAAATGGAGCGACAGGTCTATTTTATCGCGCTGATGTACATTTTTAACGTAATTGTCGAGCCTCGTAGCCGAGAGAGGAAAAGACTGAAAAGAGGAGAGAGAGAAAGAGAGAGAGAAAAAGAGAAAATAGCAAAGAAAAGAGACAATTAACTATAGTCTAGAAAGAAAATTAGACTTCGTCCAACAGTCTTATTTCGATAAAAGCACTTTCCGTTCGTCTCTCGGCTATGCGGCGTAGGCGTTTATTACTAATTAGCTCATTTATATCAAGGGACATGAGAATCGTTGAGCGGAGCAACTCAGTGAAAATATTCTTTTTTTTACGGATTTACAATTTTGCGTTACTGTGTACAAGACAGCGCGTAATTAAGTGATTATCTCGATAGAAACTTTCATGTTCAGTTCGTTACGGGAATCGCAAGTGAGTCGCAATAAGAATTGCGTCTCTTACGTCAAGTATTCCCGTAAATTTTTCTTTGCTGCAAAAGTGAGAGAAAGGAAAATGCTTTCTGGATATATCATCAATGTGTATAATGACCAGCGCTGTCCAAGATTTTTTATTCTGAGCATTGATTTGAAATATGTCAGTGCTTACTGTCTATTGTTGCCTACTGTTGCTTACTGTCTGTTGTGCCTACTGTTCTTCAATAATACTAAAAAATATTATTTCTTAGTTAATACTAAAAGTACTGATTATTTCTGATAATTTTTGTTTTTAAATTAATATTCTGTTTTTTAAATTAATATTCTATTAATTTAAAAAACAAAGTAGGCAAAATTCTGAAATTTTATAACTTTTCATCAATCATTTTCTTTATTCTAAAATTATAAAATTTAAGTCTTGTTTTTTACACAAGAAACGGAGTATTAATTTAAAAAAACAAATGAAATACCGCTAAGTATTTCGTATTAAGAAGAAGGAAGGTAGAAGGCGTGAAACACGTCAAGCCAAATCTTGGACATCACTGATCAAATCAATCGACATCTAAATCGTGCTCCTCTCGACGGTTCCCGTTCTCCAAAACCACGAAGCAACGTCCGTACGATCGTCGTCGTCTAAGCAGCCTCCGTCGTAGTCCCTGTTATCGAGTCACGGGTGTTGCGACGCGCCGACGAAAGCGGAGTCCGTGCGCTGCTCGCGCTCCTGGGAGGAACGGGCGATTAGTGAAAGTTGACAGAAATCGTGTCCACACAATGCTGTACATAATTACTTTAGTTGTAAGGATTTAGAAAAATAACAGCCGACGAGAGACAAAGGGAGCGAGGAAGGAAGATAGGAAAGAAAGGAGAATTGTAAATCACCGCTCTCGCGTAATCTTGCGAGTGCTCCCCGGTCGCGCCTCAGAGAAGCTTCTCCCTCGCGCTTGGGACGGTGCGTTGTTCCTCCGGGTTTTTTTTTTATCGCTGCGAAGAACCGTGGCTCGAATCTCGCGTCACATCGCGCTGGGGCACCGCCGCTCGACGTTCGAATGCGAGAATACACGAACGGGCGCATTTACGTGTCGACGAGGAGGTGCAGGATGTACGGGGCGCTTCGAGAATAGCTTTTATTCCGGGCGGACTGAGACTGCGTCTCGGTGGCGGAGTGGAGAACCCGCAGTGATTTCAAACGAAGTCCGTGGGACTCGGCTCTTACCAGTCGACGGGCTCGCTCGTGTGCACCGGTTCGTACTCTCTTGTCTTTTTTCGTTTTTTTTCCCCTCCTTTTAATTTATTCTCGAGCTTACGTTCCATGTTACGCGACTTTAACGCGCGAAGAGACGCGCGTGTGCCTCGCGAAGCGTTCCCCTCCCCTCCCCTTGAAGTTGGCCGCGAATCGAGCGCGGGCGGAAGTTCGCGGCGCGACCCGGGGACCCCGGCTGAACCGAGCCGAATTTGCCTAGATTAAGGCGACGTTCAAAAAGTTATCCTCAAATAAAGGAGAGATGCAAACGATCATTAAAACCGACTGCCAAAGACTTTCTTTACCCTGTCCCTCTGTACAAATTTTAATTTCACGTTTTATTCACGATCGGATTTCAAGTTTCGGCAAGATTCCAGTTTGAATTTTGAAGATGTGCGCGCGCGCACTTGCCGGCCGCGAGGGAGGGGGAGGAGAGGGTTCGCGCACAACTTCATTCCGGGTTTCGCGCCGCGAAGTTGCTCACGTTTTACGAATGCGGCAACTGCGAGTCCGTCATCGTTTCGCGCGTTTGTACAGTCGTTTAATTAATCTAGCACACTGTTTGTTTCTGTGTAGTTATAAGATGTAAATTTAATAAAGAGAGTATTCTTCATCGCAAGCTCTGTGGCATTTTTCTTCACCTCCCCCTCCCCCCCATACGCGTGTATTACTTCTTATGTCTTGTTTCTAACTAGGCGCGAACGGTACAGGCGGTACGAGCATGAGTTTGATTCGGCCTGAAGTTTGGCGCCTGTCCAGAATCCGGTTGAACTACGTTGCGTTTTTTCCAGCTTAAGGCGACGCTCAAAAACTATTTTCAATGAAGAAAGAGACAAAATGAATATTTAAAAAAATCGAAGAGTAGTCCTAAAACTATTTTTTTGATAGATTCTTGTTTACGTTCTTTTATCTGCAGCCAATCACGATTAATTATCTTTGGATAAAGATTAGAATTTCGAGGATACAGGCAGTGCCGGATCTACGACATGGAGAACCCGAACTTCCTTTTCCCTAAATATCATAAGTGAAACATTCCCAGATAGGAAAGCATGCAGAAAAATTTTAGCCTCATTTTAATTTTGAAATATAATGTCTAATATATTGCGTGATAAGTCTACATTTA
>VBVR01005350.1:0-12299 GCA_011638315.1 Tetramorium parvispinum
ATTAAACATAAAATCTTGGATGCTCATGAAAGTGACGGCGATGCTTAAGCGACCACCACGTAGTTCGATATGATAAAATTAGCTTCCGGAGCCGCCTCGTTTGACGATTCCCCGTCAGAGAAACGGTTTGCCGAAGTCAACATGTATAGGAAATGTGTAGGGAAGAGGGCGAGGAGAGCTCCTGCTGCGGGGTTTTCGGTGAGATGTGCATCGAGGCGTCGGGCGAGGAAGCCGCCTCTAGGCCGCGCGCTTCGGCCGGAAAGATGTGCGAGAGAGCCTCGGAGGTAGAAGACAAAGATGAAAAGATGAAAGGCATCCCGCCTTCAGCCACCGCCAGCGCGGTGCGGCGCGGTGCGGCGCGTTGCTTCTGCCGCCTTCTCTTGGTTGCTGCTTCTCGCGCTGGCTGGTGGTGTCTGGTCATCAACACCTGAATCCCAAGAGCGTTTCTCCTCTCGCTCGCGCACGCGTTCCTATTCTCTCTCTCCCTCCTGCTTCGCGCCTCTCTTTGTTCCTCGGCCGCGTTCGCGCCCATTTCGTTCCCTCGGCCGCCGCGCCGCCGCGTCTAGCCTTAAGGTACTCCAGGGCCAGTTTCTCTCTACCTCTATTCGGACCTTCTTCACTCCCTCGACACCCTCGAAACGCTCCATCTCTCACGTACACACATACATGTCCGATGTGCACACGCACGTGCACACCCCGCTCGCGTTCTCTCTTCCTCTCTCTCTCTCTTTCTTTCTGTAACTAACGCGGCGTAATCTAGGCCCGACTGATGGATGGAATTCCTCACCGAGAGGTGCCTCCGCCGCAAAATCGAACCAGAAAAAATTGCCGACGGACCGAATGCTTTAACGCCGCTTTTGTTGTCCGCTCCGCTCCGCGCCGCGTTCCGATCCGAGCTAAAAGGGCTAACCGCTTCGGCGCTCGCGGCCAAATTTCGCGACGAATTCGAAACGGTGCGATGCGGTGCGATGCGGTGCGATGCGATGAGGTGCAAGGTAAGGGGAGACGGGCAAGAGATCGTGGTAAAAGTCTATAAGTAAAAATCGCGTCGCGTCGATGAAAATTGCGACAATAAAAGACACTCGTTGAACGGTAACGTTGAAGAAGTAATGGCTTTTTAGATACACGTATATTCGGGGGTGCGCGAGTATATGTGTATGTGTATGTATGTGAGCGTGCAGTCGAAGTGAACGCGCCCGAAGGCACACCTGTGACCATGCAGAGCCACGCTGTCTGGAAGTCTCGGTCGCTCATTCTCGTTTCGGCGTGGCCCCTTTTACCGAGGCTCGTCCGAAAAAAGGACCGAGAGATAGGCAAGAGAACTTCGGAGCGGCACGAAGGAGAGAGGGTTTATTAATATTGTGGGATCGCCGTTCGCTCCGGCCGGGGCCGGGGCCCGGGCCCCCGTGGAGAGTGTCTACACGAGAGTAGCATATTTTATATCACCGAAACACGTCGAGTGTTGACTCGGCTCGACTATGTGACGAATAGTATCAGCGCGTCGTGTCTCGGTTAACTACCGCACTCTCCACAATAAGATTTAGATCGTTTGTGTTATTGTATGGTCAAGTCGAGATATTTATGATCTCTCTCCCTCTCTCTCTCTCTCTTTGACGTAACGTTTTAGAATGTGCGATATGTATTATGAAATTTTAAGTACAAATATTATAAAATATCGCAACTATAGTGCGATTATTTTTTCCGTTATCTACATACACTACTATTATAATTTTACTCAAACCTGAATTTTTTGTGTTAATTTTGCAATTTAAATAATAATTTGTTTCATCTCATTTTAATCATCTCTATTCAACAAATATGGTCATCATATCAGCCTTCTTATTTCTATTATTTCTTTTCAACTTTGAACAGCTTTTGTTAAATATTGTATTACATTATTTAATTTGAAATAAAATTTCAGCTAGATAAATTTTATTGTGTTAATGATTTATAGTTTGAATTGCAGCTATCTTTCAACATTTTAAGAAATCAAGTTTAAAGATTTAACACGTACATCTTTCACGATAAATATCGATGAAGATTTGTATGCTCCTATTCATAATGTTTTATTTAAACAAGAAAGATGTAGGTTGTTACTTATAATACTCATATCATATTTTGTCTAGGGCACGAGTCTTTAGTGTTTAATGCGATTCACCCTTCGATCCTCTTTCTATTCACACGCTCGTTCGTGCTTACACGACGTTTTGAATGGACAGCGCGTGCTTTATTATATATATATATACATATATAGAGAAAGTTGGGATGTCATGCTACCAGAGCAAGTTCCAGCGTCTGATAGACTGATGTCAGATAAAATATTTGATTATGCCTTAACTCTTTGTTTATCGCATGAGTCCATTACGCTAACACATGTACATATTTACATATATATTATGAAATCAATTATAAGAATAAAATTTTGCAATTTTATATCCCACACGTAACTTGTGATTTTACTTTTAATAACAGTTTTTCTAGTAAAAACTAATAGAATTTGATTCTTCTTTAATGGAAATATCAAAGCATATTTTAAAATTTTATCTATGATAAAAATCTAATATGCAATTCAATTAATAAAATATTTATGTTAAAATTTTATTTCGGAAAAATACTTGATAGTGTTATTTTTTCAAGTAATGAATTTTTCTGATTCAATCCACTAGGTTATAAAGCATAGCACATACTATTATCATTAGACGCAAAGAAATAAAGACTGGAGATTTCAGCATTTTCGTTTATCCTATTCATTATTCAATTATATAATCGTTTGTGATACAAATGTTACTGTTATAAAATTAAGAAATACTTTATATATAAAAAGGTAATTTTAATGGCAAATGGATGTTTCTCGTAATTTGTGTCTGCAAAAAGTTTATGTTTGTGGACGCATAAGTTAATATCAAGTATATAAACGTGTAATTATGTTCAATGTCTATGTATTCTGCGTGATTAGTATTATTACACTTTATATGTAGATAGTGGAAGAAATTGAAAAAAAATGGTTTCATTTATTATATTTGCAGGTACTTTAATCTACGTTATACACAAGTACTTATCATCGTTGGAAATAGATTATCTGCATTTTTATTTTTCCTTGGTTGGAGATGGCGCGTTCGTGCCTTCGAAATAGTCAACTCGCGACTCGCTACTGGTTTCTTTCATCATTCTACAAGATTGAGCCACTTTTGGCTCGATTCCCCGTCGCGTCTATCGCGACGGCGTCGTTCGTGGAGTGCACCGAGCGAAAGGTCAGGATAGGTAGATAGGACATCGAAGCGTATACGGAGGCGGGAGCACGAGAGCTGCTCGCGGTTTGGTTGGCTGAATGCGAATCATGCCAGATGTCGGAAGAAAGGCGGCGTGGCGCGGCGTGGCGCGCATTCGCGTTCGCGCTCGCACTCGCACTCGCACTCGATTCAGTTGGATTATCCAGGAAAACTCTCGCTCGCTCACTCTCTCGCTTGTCGTCGTAAAGTCGACAATGTTGCTCGCGTACCGATTGTCATCGGACTACCCGGAGAGAACGGAGCCCCCGGAGAAGCATCGAGCGTCGCACGCGCGCGCGTTTGTTTGGGGTTTACTCGCTCCCGCACCCCCTTTCCGCAGAAGGGCTGCTCGGGGTTGAAACGATTACGCCCTACACATGTTCGGGGTTAATGGTACGCGAATATTACATTCGCATTTGAAACACTCCCGACAATAAGGGTGGAGAGAGAGAGAGAACATCGTAGTGGTTTGGCACTGGTATGGGAAATCTCGGTCGGCGACGGGGAATTGGGGGACAGGGAATGGGGGATGGGGGAGCAACGGAGTCGACTGTGATCTATCGCGCGTACTGGAACCACTGGAACTGCTGCAACTTAACGAGCCGATACATTACGTCGTACAATATCTTATAGTAGGGAAAAGAAGATGGCAACCCGTTGCGTCGCGACGCGTCGACGTCCTCCGGTTTATCTTGTCGTGTAGCAACGCGATAGCGAGGATAGGAAAATTCGACTTGACAATGATCGTAGATTGTAATTGACATGTTACATTTATATCGAAAAGAAAATGGTAGGATTTTTTTCGAGAGAGAAACAATATTTCACACACTTGCGAAAAGATTCTATGTAATAAGAGCTGTAAGAAGCAAGCGTATTAAACAGCTGCTTAAAGAGATAGAATGATAGATGAAATAAAGTGTTTAATGTTGACGCCAGAGTCGCATCACGGAGACAGAAGGAAACAATAATAAATTCAACCATAGCGTAAATATACAAGAAGAGATTAATTCTATCGACAAGTGAAAAATGGAAGGAAGATCTCAATGAATCAACAGGGAAATGTAACAAAAATTGGATATAGAACAAATGGATTGTCTCGGTCAACGATAGACAGCCTTGTTACAGCCACCGTGTCGATTCCGCTAAGAACTGATTCCGCAACTGAGAGCGGTGGAATAATTACGAGGTAGCAGCGCGAGAACCCGGAACGGAACGCGTCCTCGCAGTGTTTCCGCGGCATTTCCTTAGCGTATATTATATATAGGTAGCGCAGCAGCGAGCGTAACGATCCCGATAACAGCGCTCGTTAATCGTCCCATCCATCGTGCTTTAATTATACATCCGTGACGGATGTTCCTTCGCAAGTAGGCCCGCCGGGCTCGGCCGAGGCTATAAACTCCAATGCTATAAACTAATATTTCGCAGCGCCGCGCGCATCGTTTCCTGGACGATTTCCTGTGCCTTTCCCTCGCCAATGAGCATACTCCGCGAAAGAGCGCTCTTCCTGGCCGTCGTGGAACGAAATTACCGTAACAACGTAGTCGACGTAGGCGGAGACGATCTCGGTAAGCGAATAGTAGCCTACTTTAACCGCTTATTTTTTTCCGTTCCGCTCGTACGCGAGCCAACGGCGAGACGACGTCGACGAACCCATAGCTTACGATAAAGCAGTCGTTTCGAATCGAATTTTAGAATATACATTATAACGCACGAGGATTCAGACATGAAAGAATCCTACGTTGTATGATAAGTACAAGTTACATACATCAATCCTAAAACATACTTACGCATTACTTAGCGTGTTTGCGATAGTTGAATTTTTCTAATTTCTTCTAAATCAACCGATAATTATGTGCGTTCACAGTCGATAATTATACGAGCGTTTCCCGAGAAGAAATTCATTTTGTTCTTCGTCAGATCTTATGATCGTGTGGATAATTGTGTGGAAACACAACTTGAAAACGCAACTTGCGCAGACTTTGAGAAATATCTTGAAATATTCTCCGCTCGGTTCGAAATGGGAAGCTGTAGTCCAGCGGAATCTTTGCGAGCGCGAGGCACGAGGGTGCGAGAGCACGATATGTTTTGCCAGCGCGTTCACCATCGTGTCGAATCAGCAGCGAGGGCTGGAATCGACACGATACAATACAACATAGCATACAGGGCGATATATACAGCGCGCGTGTATTACGGTGGGGAGAAACGCGCGGAGTCCATTATATTCGAATTACGAGCGCGCTTCGGGGTGACATTGTACGGATTGCACCTCGCAATCCTCCTCAGTCTGTCTCTCCCCTTTCAACGTAAGGGAAACAAGGGGGCGCATACACCTCTCGCCCATCGCCCTCGGAACGCCCGTAACAAATCGGCCAATGAATCGAGCGGTTATATTTAAAATAAATCGTCCGTAGCCTGCTATTCGTCATCGATCGCCCGCAACGGTTTACGGCGGCGAGAATGATCGAGGGACGTTTCGTCGTCTGGCGTTTGTTAACCGCGTTAATCGGGACTCGAGAGACATCTCGCGCAACGTGACTCAGAGATGCCTTAATACGCTTACGATTAGATAATTAACCTAAACAATGACAGAATAGCGATACCGAATGTGTTGAAACGCATTTTCTAAGGTTTTTCTTGATTGTTTCAGAAACTATATGTAAACAACCATTATAGAATAAGAGCTGAAAAACTGGAGCGTTCCGATTAGATACCTTTTCAATCATCAGGCATTATGAACGCGTTTAAAGCCACTATCCCTCGGTTTTTTCATTTATCTTTACGCCTTACAGTCTGAATTTTGCACTCAAATATTATGTAACTGTTCATTATTCTTTTACACAATTTTCCACAATTAAATATTTGAAATATTCTTTAAAAGAAAGAAAGTTAAAAGGAAGATGTAGAAATCTGAAACATCTCGGACAGGAGTAGAAAGGCTTACCGTGATATATTTCAAGAATTTACACGCTTCAACTATTAATTTGTCGATTCCATAATTGAGTAATTCATTTAGATCTTTCATGCGAGAAAATCACATTTATCACAGCTAGTAAGTAATTCGGATTTGAGTGAGGGAGAGGAGAGACTTGAACGTATGCGGCGGTGGCGGCGGCGGCATTAGCGAAACGTACATACGAGCTTGCAAACCGCGACGGAAACCTACAGCGTACACAAAGAGCGCATTAGCCCTGGCCATAAAATAAAATAGCTAGCACCCATTCCCCTATTCTCTCCGTTTACGGGGCTATGGGGAATCCAGCGTGAAGTGCGCGCGCGCGCTCGCGCTCGTTCCCTAATGCGCCGACTTATTTACGCACACGCGTACACGCACTCACACACACCGTATCCAAATCTATGAGCACGAGTACGAGCAACCGTAAACGAGTTATGTAACGTGTGTTCTCCTGCCGTGTGCGCGTTGCACGGCAGTGTACATACATACGTACAACCGAGAGCCGGCCATTATTAGCAGGCCGCGTCGGGCCGCGTCGGGCCGCTCCGCAACCGCTCCGCACCGCTCCGCACCGCCGTACCGCGAAAGATGACGACGGCCATTTTGCGCGGGCAACGTCCGTGACGACGCGTACTCGGCCGCGTCGGTTGGTTAAAAGAGAAACAATTAACTTCCCACCCGGACTTGGTATTCTTTCAATTTCCCGTCGGGTTGCCCGCCACCGCCACCGCCACCGCCACCGCCACCGCCGCCGTCGTTCGTCTCTCGTCTTTCGTCTTTCATCTTTCGAGATCGAATGAACGAGCGAGTGAGCGAGGGAGCGATCTCGTGATTCGCGTCGTACAAGGGGAGCGATACGCGTCGCGGCGCTTCTATATCGCGCGTACTACTTTTTTTTTATTCCGGGGTTCCATGAAAAAAGCGTGGACACACCGCGCGACGACGCGGCAACGAGAACGATGACGAAGGCAGAGAGAGAGAAAGAAAAATCTTGAGTCATCGTAACCCCGAGAGAAGAACCGGTCTCTCGCCCCGACACCGGCATCTTTTATTATTATATTTCTTCGGGCATTGTTATTAATTCTTCACGGCGGGGGCGCGGCTAAGAGCGTAAGCTTGTCACGTTCGAGGACCCGTGACCCACCCCCGGTCGGCCGAGAAAGCGCTGTGTTTGCAGAATTCATTGAATCATTGCCATTCCGCGTGGCACGCGCGCGGTCACCGCGCCCCGTTCCTCGACCGAGGGAGCAATTTTTCAACGGGTAATCCCCCGTTCCGCGCTACGATCGCGACTTCTCGAAAACTGTCGGACGAGGGGAGCAAGGAGCCAAACTAATTGCCGCGCGCTGCTGCCTTTTGATAATTCATTCCTAGTAATTACGATAAATCAGCTCGGATACGCCCGGTAAAATGGGAGACGATCTCCCGAACGAGATCTCGGTCGCGCTTTACCGACGCGAGACTGGAACGAAAGGTAGTTTGTCGTGACTTCCCACGCGATTACGTCTGCTCGACACGCTACTTTGTTTTTTTTTTGTTTTTTTTTCCAGGGGATTCCATGGACCTACCGCAAGCGCGCGCAAACGTTCCCGTTTCGCGTCTTTAATTGTCTTCATCCGCCGGAAAATCCAAAATTCTAATACGATGAAAAATATTAACACACCTATCGACGTATAGGTTTTTTTAGGCTCGAGGCTTGTCAGCAATGACGCGAATACGTGAATTGTGTCAAAGTTTCATATCGAAATACTGCCTCAGCATATTGATATTCGTGGAAAATGCTATTACAAAATGCTCTAGGCGCACGTGTAAATTGTAGGAGGAAATTTTTCTTTTTAAAATACAGTTTACTCAGTTATTTTAACGAAAGATTATTCAACTAAATAATGTATAGGTTTGCTAACATTATACATAAATAACACCTCCTATAAATGGCGATCAAGCAGGATTCTAAAAATTGTACTTTACAAGATTTACTCGGAGACAAACGTCCTCGCTTCGTTCCTAGTTCGCACGATTCAATGTTATTGTATCAACGATGGTAGCGTAATGCTATGAAATTACGTACCCATCTAATATAGCAAAAGGTTTCAGGATAACCGAGTCGAGAGTCGCTTTGGCTCGTTCCCCGAAAGAACGCATGGAAAAGAAGTAATCATAGACGCGACGGGAACGGGAGAATCGGGTCGCGGATAAAGTGCGTGCGCGAGGAACAATGGCCGCCGAGACGGAAGGTACTCTCCAAGCACGTTAATTTGTGCGTTTTATATGCACGGTGAATGACATGTCTCGCAGTGAAACAAGCGGATCGTGGCATCCTGCATTGAAATAATTGCAACTTAACTGTTCGACCTAAGCGCGCGCACGCGAGAGAGAGATTGTCGCCATTTGTTCTTTCGTCGAGTTCTTCTTCTTCCGTTGTGAGAGAGCCGACTTGTAATAAAGAAGCTTTGTACGTATCTATTTGTTGCTTCTGTTGAATGTTGCGCTACAAAGTCCGAGTCTTTGAAGCGTGATTTATACTCAAAGGCGCAGTAATGGACGGATGCGCGAGCTTGCACTTTGTCACGTCATATTTTACAGAGTGTTGCTAAAATCTTGGGACAAATTGAAGTGAAATCTCCATGATGACATCAGAATTGAGACAAAAAATCCGCCAGTCAATATTTGGATTATGAATGAATCGCAATTTTCAGGGACATGAATACAATATAAAATTTCACAAGTACAAAAATAATCGACGAGAGTTAGGAGAATAATTTTGCATCGCATCTGCACACGTCTTCGTGAAGCTGAATTATTAATTTCGAAAAATAATGTCATCCTCTATCGAGATCTTTTACAGAACGTTTTAAAACTGAGCTAGCTGAGATATTGAAGAAAATGTAGGTGACGATACAAAAAGAATCTGTTTTGATTTGTGAGCAAAGTTACTACTTGGCGGATTTTAAGTTCTTATCAATTTTATCCTCATTCTTTACAAAAAGTCCAAACAAGAGAGCGACTGCCTAGTGATTACGCCAAATATTTTTCACTCGGCTGTTTCGACAGATTGCGGATAATATATTTTCATCATCCATGATTTTCCTTATTTTGAAACATCCTACATAAAAACGTGTAACCTTCAAACTTGATAGGATATATAATTCGTGTGAAATATTAGTCATCAATTAGCCGATTATTGTTTGTTATTTTCACTACTACAATCGTGACACGTATAAATTAATATTTAGATACAAAACGTCGATACGCTCATCTAACTCGGCATACGATGATCCTCCGCTGGTAGCAGTACGATAACGTAATTCGTTTTTGGCAGAGGGAGTGTTGGAATGACAAAGGCGGAAAGGCAGAAAGGGGCAGATGGGCAGGCGGGCAGCAGGAAGGAAGGAAGGAAGGAATAAAGAGAAAGAGGTTTCGAGGGCCGCGCTTACGAGGATCAAAGATTACTCCGGTCGGATCGACATTGTTGCGAGCGAGAACGCCCGACTCGGTATAAAAAAGAAAGGGAGAAGAGAAAACACCTAGAGTCCGGCATTATAACGAGGCTTATTATTTACGCTGATCATTATTTTGACGGCGCTGATCGGCCACCGTCCATCACTTTCGTTCCTCCTCTCGTTCTCCCTGCCATTCTCTTTTCTTTCAAGATCCCGCTTCACCGCAGATCCCTCTCTCTCTTTCTCTCTCCTCTTCTGCCTCCCCCTTTCCCCTCTGTCTTCTCTCTACACAGCCGCTCTTTTATTATCCTAAAACTCTTCGTAAGTGTCACGACCAAGACCGATATCATAAATTCGCTGCCGCTCGAAAGAATCACCGTAAAACGAGCCTCTCACGGCTAGGTAGAGTACGGAGTTATTAATTAATTACAAGTCCGCTTGTGAGAAACGTTCATTTTCGCTGCTCAACCTCGCGGAATCGTCCGCCCACGCCAGAGAGATTGTTAGGCTTTTCATATATTACAATCGCTGAATCGACTACCGCGCGTAATTGTAGAAGCCAACGTTAAGCTTGTTATATGCATAATTGTTGTCATTCTTATACATGCTATTTCAAATTAAATTATAGAATATTGATTATCCATTTCCGATCAAATGGTATAAAACTTTCTGTGCATATACAGGATACTAAGAAAAAGTTTAACGTTAGAAATGTTTTAACCAGTGTGTCATCTACGCAATGAGGATGTAAAACGTGTACGAAAACAGAAGAAGAATATTAAAATCATTTTTTGCAAGATGGGAATACGCTTTTATGTATGTACAATAGTTGCCTCTAAAATCAACCTACTGTTCTCTATTATCAAAAAGAGAGTAAAGAAACTTGCATATGAAATACGAAAATGCGATTATTTTGCGTTAATTTTTATGTCTTTTACAAAATGCCGCGAAAGCTAAGAAAATGTAAAAAAAGGGTGAAAACATGAAGAATCTGTAGGTACCTTTAGGGCTCGTCGACAAGAGGTAAAAACGCGCGAGTAGTTTTTTATTCTCCGAGGCGTGGTCGCCGTGATTGCGCGTTCATTTGTCAGAACATAAACGGTAAACTGGGTTAGTAGCCGCTCTTTTGATTCAAGCTTCACTTTTTTTTCACGTTATACCGCCGCATCCCGCTGACAAAATTAACTAATCGCGTTTCATAAAATATATCAACAGATACATAATACGTGCAAATGTGCATGGAAACGTGATTTGTTTCGATATCATTCTTGCATGAAACATGAGCTGGAACGATAAAAAAAGAGCCGACGCTCACGTCGCGTCGACGACACTACGAAAATGGAATTTATTTCATCACGGGATTTCGATCAAAGATGACGATAACGATTATGACGAGGTAGAAACTAAGAAAAAATACTATTAATAGTAACGATAATAACGGAGGTAATTACTATTACGCGAGATCCATTACGAACCCTTAGGATCAGTGGATCGCGTGCGTCCCGGCGCTATCTGATCGTTACAAATACAAATAACGGCGTAATAGGTATTGCGTGTGCGCATTGATAACGTTCCTATATAAACGAGTACTTGTTAGTACAGCCGAGCGAGTTGTAATACGACAAGTGAGGAAAAATTTGCGAGCTATCTCCTCTTCTCTCTTTCATCCAGGCTGTAAGAAAAATTTCAAGGGAAGAAATCATCGATAATTATGAAAATTTTCACACATAACACAAAGAGCAACGTTTCATCGCGTGTGAAAGATTCTATGCGCAACAGAAACAAATTATTCGATTATTATTTCGTCAATCATATCCAGGACAATGAAGACTGATTTATATCCGATTATAGTAGCGTATAAGTATTTGCGACGATCAAGTCAATTCTTGTAAAATTTTCTTGTCGAAAAAAATTTTTTGTTTGAAACTCCCGACACATGTTGTGATACGTCTTCTATGATTGTCTCTACGGTTGTTACTTGCACACGAGCGTGACAAGCGTTCAATATTCGCGAATTTCTTGATCGAGCTCTATTCTTAAATAAACAAGGATAGAGAGAAACAAATAATAAAATTAATGATTCGCGAAAATTTCCTAATGTCTAATGTTTCATTTTATTTCGCATAGCGTTCGCATGCAGTTCTGATAAGATTACGTGAAAATATTTGGCATACTATAGGCAAATTATACTGTATAGACGGTTTATGTATATGATCGATGCAGACTAGACAACGAATCGTAATTTGATTCTAAATAGAATAAGTCATGCCCGTAATACATCAAATTTATTGGAATCACCTCGCTATTGGAATCGAAAATGTTGACGAGATTATATAGATCTTTATCGAAAAGATACGTCGCACCAAAGATCGCGCGGTAGAAAAAGGGAGAAGGTAAAACGTGATGATCCTCGAATGGGTTTCTGCGGGCTACATGGATTCGTCGTAATAGATATCTCGTAAATAAAGTTCTCGAACGGGGCACTATTAGACGTATATAGCACGTAATCGTGGCGCGATCGGAACCAGGTCTCATTATACGCACGGGTATTGAGTCGGGCTACTTAAGTGAGGGAGGGAAGGAGAGAATATAGGTGGTGGTGGTGCGATCATTGGCCGCGGTGGGACGGGGAGGGGG
>VBVR01005351.1:0-12294 GCA_011638315.1 Tetramorium parvispinum
TAATTAAATTATGTGTATATAATTAAATACATATGTTTTTTCTTAAAACAAATTTTTATGTTTTAAGAAAAAAAAATCTCTGGCTCTCTAAAGATTAATATGTTATTGAATTTACACTCTAGTGAAAAAAATTTTCACGATATTTTTTTAGAATTTTCGACACTTTAAATGTATAAAAATTTTCAATAAAAATATTTCAAGTTTTTTTGGCAATTGTAAGATAAGAAATCTTAGAATATTTCTAAGTTCTAGAAGACTTTTACTTTTAAATAGTTATAAAATTATATAAAAATTATGAAGTATATTCTCAAGTATATAAAATTCTGAAAAATGCGAAAAATTTTAAACAAAAATTTCACTAGGATGAGATCTATTACCAATTAGATTCAATGCTGTTGACATTACTTTCTTTCATGATACGTACGCTAAAACGGAAAAGATCTCTTTCTTTGACCCTCCTGTTACGTTTACGCCGCATATCGCGCTATTTTCTAGAAGTAGCGTTATCAGTTATCACGTTAGACGAACTGTTATTTATTATGTAATAGGTGCATCATTGTTCACACACCACCGTATACACTCATACACACGTACAACGTACACGCAGCATGACGATATTATTATATTGATATTATAATTGCGAAGGAAAGAACCAGTTATATACACGCTCTAGTTAGATCATAGCCGAGATTGATTTTAGACTGGACTACGAAGTATTGATAATACGATAATGTATGTTTCCACAATTAAAAAAAAAAGTACGATAGGCCGCTCGCAATCACTCGCAATACGAATAATAACAATGTAAATGAATCATGTGACGAGAGGAAAAAGGGGGGGAAGGAAAAGAGGGGAAAAAAGATGCAATCGGCGAGCACGGGCCTTCGTCGAGCACTGCTAAGATTTTTAACTTTTACATGGAGACTCGAGTGAGAGTGCAATTGATATTTAGTACAATTTTCTGAGCCCGCGAGACCGGCGGAAGAATACATAATATGTATGTTTCAGTGATTATCTCACTTTTCGATATATATTATTATTATTGGAATAATAAAAGATTAGTGCCGGATCTCGACGCAGTCGACTTTTTTTATTACACCAGTTTTCGTGCATAAGATGTTCTTTCTGTTGTGCCCGAGGGGGTAAAGAAGAGAGAAAGACAACGTACGTGTCTCTGACTTTGCTGATTTATTATTATAAACGACAAGGTACAATAATACATTACAGTACTATTACATTACTGCGCAGTTAGTTAGAGACGATATAAGAAATAAATTATGTATATATATAAAATTTATATATAAATGATAAATTTTATTTATATATAAATTGTGTATATATAAATTCTCTCGAAGTAAATAGAGTGTAAATCCGTAATAAATATTAAATTGTGTAAAAACTTAAAAACGAACGTAAGTGTCCTAGACATTGTGCAATAAAGTTCCACAATAGGAAGTCATATCTCTAGTTCACGTCGGTAGCCAAATTAATTGGATGTTAACGATATCGCAGGGAGTTAATTGGTCTATATTCTTTAACTTTTTAGCTTTATCAAAATCTTTTGTTTGATGAATATTAGACAAGCAGTAATGATTCACTGCGAATATCTTGATTTCTTAAAATCTTCGAAATAATGTCCGAATGGAAGCTTCTATCTTTCTGAGAGACGAATTTTAGTGATTTCACAGTTTCGATATTATAAGAAGACAAAAGCCTTAAATCCGTTAGAATGGAAGTAAAATAACACAAGAAACTATATTTTTTGATAACGATCTCTTTTGCGCAATT
Source organism: Tetramorium parvispinum (assembly GCA_011638315.1). Lineage (NCBI taxonomy): Eukaryota > Metazoa > Arthropoda > Insecta > Hymenoptera > Formicidae > Tetramorium > Tetramorium parvispinum. The sequence continues at coordinate 1,789 of VBVR01005351.1, forward strand.
TAGCTATTATATCATGTTTCATTAGAGTCAGGCATTGTCTCGCGCTAATTAAACAGTGAAATAAACGATTTATTGGCTACAGAACGATCCTGACGATATACTGCACGTAGCACACGAACGCTTCTGTTTAGCTTAGGTATATAAAATATAAACTCTCGAAAAAAAAATTTAATTCCTCCGTTCTCTAAAGTTTTTGGTTATTGCGTCACAGCAGAGTAAATACCAAAAAGAAAAAAAAATAATTCCTACGTTGAAATAGGTAGACTAGACTATGCTAAAAAAATCACGATTCCATTCCCCGTCGTGTAACGCCTCATTACACGGCGGAATTGAAATCCCATTCGGATTTCGAACCGAAATTCCGAGTCGCTACTTACAAAAAACGCGAGATTTGTTCTTATAACGCGTGATCTCTACCTTATGTTTTCTCCTAAAGTACGTATTAGTCTTTCACGATTAATCTTTTTTTTTTCCCAACCGCGAGAAACGTCTCCACGACCCGATTAGGCGAATAGCAAAATCGTTATAAATAATCTCGTTTACAAAAGATAAACTCTCCTCTGCGCAATCTTAATTCCTCAGTCTAACGCTACTAATCCTATCGTAACTACACGTACGAAAGTTAACAGCTGTCTTTCAACGTTTCAGCGATTTCAACAAATTCTGATCTTGTTTCCTCTTTTTTTTTCCTTCTCATTAATAACTAACGTAACATTCTTGCGTGCTTGTCGAGATTGTCCGCGGCAGAATGTCGCACAAGTCGCGTGCGTGCCATACGGTATCGGCGCGGTTCACAAACAACGACGTGTAATCGAAAAGACGAACAAAACAATCGCGTAAATAATTTAGAATAGAATATAACAATAATTTAGAATAAATAGAACTTTTTCTTCACTCTAATGACTAGCATGTCAAATTGTATGCGTGAAATGGAGTGCGTGGCCGATAATTCGCATTTAGGTGCCTCTCCGTGAATGCTCGAAGATGTCTTTAGATATTTTCCTCGAGATATCATCAATAAAACTCTTCGACGTTCGCTTTATTCCTATGCGCCTTTTCTTCGAGGAAAATATCTCCTTTTTGTCTTCTTAATATTCATTCTTAATCTTGCTACAATCGACAAGACCGTTACAGCACACACACACACGTCGTTCTCTGAAAATTTCTCGTCACCAAGGTGGGAGAGGATAACGGGAGGAAGACGACAAATTGACCTCCAGCCTCACTCGGGATCGGTTTCCGCTTCGCCAATCGGCAATACCGCTACGGGACCAGCAGCTGCTAGCTTGGCTTTGTACGCCTCCGGTTCGAACCAGCGAATCGGTGCCTGTCAAGAGGAGAGAGATTAGTTCCTCGGACGGGCCTTGCGATATAAATAAGAAAGCAATAAATCCCTTTACCTTACCTTGTTATAAGCGGCATGCTTCGATTCGGTTGGAAAGCCGAGTGTTAAATTGCTTACGTGAGAATACATGCAGGCGGTAATCGTAAGTCACACATTGACAAGCGTACTTTACACGAAGCCTTCCCGCTCTAGCGTATGTATTAAAAAAATTCTGAATGTTAGTAAACTAGCTCGTGCACGTTCCTTCCTCGCCGCTCGATCGAATTCTAAACTTTGTAAGCAAGTATGCCAGCTGTATATCGCAAAGCATCGTGTAAACTACGCTTGTCCTGTTTATAAAGTATAGAGAGCAAGACTCAGCGGATTTTGCAATACTCATTTATTAATACAGCGTGTATGTAAGTTTAACACACAACACTAGTTTTATTAGTCTAGTCTTATTAGCTTCTTTGTATACAAAATCAAATAAAACAATCTCATATTGAAATAATCTCTTAACATAACTCTCGGAAAGAGAGAAACAAAACTGTAAAAAAAAATAAAATAAAATAAAGTTCTTCACAATACTATGAACAAGTAACATATAGATGTAATAAGAAAAAACAGTTTAAAAATATCATAGTATATCTCTAAACTCAAAACATAGGAACATAGACTCTCGAACTTCGATACAAAGAATAAAGCATTTAAAACTTTATACGCAATAAATACTGGATACCACAACCCAATTGAATCTTGGTTTAGCCTCTTCCAGCCGAACGCAAAATGTTTTTGAATCACATTTTACGACTTATGATTTGTACGTACCCAATCAGTCAATTATTCGCGTGAAGTCTTTTTTGAAACTTATCGTAAATAATATAAAAAGAATATATAGTATCACATATCATGAAATTTGCTTATGATCTCTCTAGTCTTGAGTAGCTTTTAGAAATTTGTCTCCCCTATTATTGCAAAAGACCTAATCTTTACAACGTCGCGCATGACGGGAGCTTCTAAAGTCTCTTAATATGCGAGATTATACCGAGATTCACACACGTTTATGATAGTCTTCATTAAATACTCCCTCCAATTGTTAAATACAGTCCGGTCTCACCCTACATAGAAATCATTTTCTTCTTTTTTGAAAAGAAAAAGGACACGGAGACCCGATTGCGATTATTAAACGTAGCAGATCTCATCTTCCATTCCCGTCTGAATGCATGCGGTTAAAGAATACCGCAATGATCACACTCCTAATCACACATCGCATCCTCGGAAACGCACACTCCTTTCTCGGAAGGACGTTAATATATATGTGAGTATTATGATGCGTGTTGTATACAAGAATATTAAACCGTGGCGTTGCAGGAAGGACTGACGCGGAAAGTTTTGCACGGTATATGATTGGCGTTCCTGTCGCATAGCGGTACCTTACGAACTATATTGGGACATTCCTTTTGTATACGCGCCCAATCGGCGGGAGGCCGCTTCGCGTACGGGCCCGACGCGCACAGCAGCAGAAACTCGTAGGTAAGTTCTCTCGCTTCTGGAACTGAATGATTAGAACGCACATTAGAACAAAATTAGAAGGGCTTGGTTGTAATTTATTTGTTTATTTTATTAGCGTTTGGTTGTTTTATATTTTAAACCGATCAAATTTTATTTCATCAGTTAACATCAAGAACAATCTAGATTGTGTGAATAAATAAAGGATTTTCTAAAATTTCCTTCGTTGCGATAAATTATCCATTTATGATTATAATCTTAAATATAATGATATTGTATTGCGTTTTTATATTTGATTGAATACCTTGTTGTGTTAAGCCTCGCTCTTCAGAGATCGGACGAGGTTTGTAAGTTTCTTCGCTCTCCGAGGAGGTCGCGGCGCTTTCCACACTTAACTCTCGGCCTAGAGAAGCAGGAGCGTTTACATTGTCCAACGGCGATAACGGCGTACGGGGATGATTGGGAGTGGACACGGTTACGGCGAAGCTGGGCTCGTCCTCGTAATTGAAGTACTCTATCCCGCTGGTAAAATTCTCAGGATCACCCAAAAAGTGTTCATCCAGTACCAGTTTTGCCGTCTACGGACCATCCAATTCACAAAAATTATACATGAATAGAAGCAGACATAATACATAAAATCAATAGAAATATAAATAGAATAGAATATAAGCCTGCGTTCGTTTTCTCAATTTCAATTTCTTCCACTGGGAGTATAAATTATACTCAAAATCTATAATACTATTGAATAATTATATTCAATATCTATAATTTATAGTACATGACGTATCCTATAGATTTTTAGTGTAGTATATGCTCCCAGTGGAAGAAATTGGGAGAAAACGAACGCAGGGTAAATGTATTAGATGCTGATTAAATAAATCTAATTTTTAATTTATCAATATCTAAATTTAGTTAAATATTGAAGTTTAGTTAGTTTAGTTAATACCTAAGCTTAATTTTTTCGTTTAATAAAATTAGATAAGTCGCATGATGGAGAGTGCGATTTTATCATTACCCTGACGAGGTCGAGATTGCAGCCCGTAATTTTGAGGGACTGGTTGCCAACGGTGACGGTGTACTTGTATTCGCCTATGCTGGCGTCGTTGGTGGAGAGACTGTGCAGGAGAGACGAACGTAGACGAGAATTGTGCTGCTGACTCTGCTGTAGCCGATTGCTCTCGTCCGACGCGCTACTGTTGAGCGAGGAGCTGGAGCCGCCCATTGCTCCCTTCTCGCCGCCGGAGCACTGCTCCAGTCTCACTGGCGATGCATTTCGTTGTATCGTATCTTTGATTAAATCCTTCGCATAACTGAGAGAAAAGAAGAGATATTTAAAAAAAAGCTGTAATGGACGCTGACTTGCTAAACGTTATAAACGCTGTTATCAAGTAGGTCTAGGTATAAAATACATTTGTTATTGAATTTCTATTAGTAGTCTACTTTATTATAAATATATTATTGAGACATACTGAATCTTGTCCTCGGACGTTCCCGTGATTTGGACAAGTCGTTCTTTAGCTCCAGGGTTTACTACAAACCAAGATACATAGTATCAGTGGTGCAGTCTTGTCAATATTGATATTTATTATTAAAAAAAAATCATGTGGTAGTTGTCGTTAACAATCTTTTAACACAAGTCCAATGTCACAGTTAATGTGTTAAACAAGATGTGATATTAAATACGGTTAAAATATCGCCAAAGCAAGATAAGTACGATATACAACGTATTTAAAGAAAATATTTAGATATATGTAAAGTCACATTTAAATATAAAACTCTCGCACGTTTGAGTTACGCGATATTAACGAAAATATCTAAATATTAATAAAATTATATTAATCTTCTTATCAACGCGACATATAATCGATCTGTCGACATATCGTTAATAATCTGGTAATAGAATATTTCTATTAATGTTTATTTAATGTTAAATAGAATATTTGATTCTTAAAGCTATAAAGATAACATTCGTATGCTTCACATATCGGACTGTTAAAGAGATACATTCCACAAAAAGTTGATATAAATTATACATTAAATTGATCGAAAGAAAAAATAGATTATCTCATTTATATGTAATTTTAACAAAAAAGAGAAATAAATTTTTTGATCAATTCAATTTTTGCAAAGTGTAACACGATACTTATCTGTGTCATCACGTGAAAGAAAGCTGACGTGCTTTGCATTTTTCGATTAGTAGATCATGTTGCAAAACTAAAATACTAACTCAATACTGGCCTGATCACGCTGGTTAGATAATAGCCTCGTCATGCAAATTAAGGATTCGATAAAAAATATTGGTTGTGAATTTTTATCACAGATGTGAATATTTTTTAAAATACATATGATATTTTAACAACAATAGTCAATAGAGAAAAATTTGCCGCGTTAAACTCAATGCTTAATAAGTCAGGATTAGACAGATGTTTCTGTGGGACAAAAGAGAGCCTTGTTCGACCGATTAATATTGTTCTTGCGATGCAATGAGCACAAAATGCTATGACAAGCCATTGGCGGATCATTCATTTGCTTTTTACCTCGCTGGAAGGAGATGATCGTCTGGCTGAGCTCTTCTATCATGTGAACCCGCCGCCCTTTTATTCCCATCACTGTATTTTCGTGCAAATTATTTAACAATAGAACGGCCAACATAATCGGAAAATCATTAAAAGTTTAACACAATCGATTGATTTCACTTTAAAAAATCAAATCATTGCTTTCATCTCACAGACAATCCCTATCGATCGCATCGCGACATTACTAAAAATACTGTAAACAATTTGCAAATAATATAATAAAAATATTGTCAAAATTGTACGGGCTGCATTTTGATCCGTAAGAATCGAACCTGTTTAATTGAATGGAACATTTCAAACAACGAGAATGAAAACAATTAAATTACCTTTTCCCGAGTCGCTGTTGCGAATGACGACCTCGTCTTTGCAATAATTTTTTCCCGGTATGCGTGTAGGCTTCGCGAACTTTCCGCTATTCTTAATCACTTCTCCGGGTCCTAGGATCGGTGCCGCGGTGGGTGAGGTCATTGGTAATAGTGGGGACGACAAGGAGTTCGTAGGTGTATCGGGTACTGCCTCGGTCATCTGAAAAAAAGAAAATTATTTGATTTAATGTTAAATAAAAAAAATAGTATCTAATAACAAATTTTTAAGTAAATATTTTAAGATTATATATTGAAACGCTAAGAATGAAAGCTATTTAGATAAATCCAATTAAAATTTTTTGGATAAAAATTTTAATTGGAAACTTTTACTTTCGCGGAATATAATTATTATTACTCTTGTGTCTGGTTTCCGTTTTTGTATATCTGAATTATAATTTTGAAAAGTTACATGAAAGCAAAGAAACTATGAGCAAGATGCGGTTTTACCTACATTGTCTAGATGCGACAACTTCTGCATATAGTACACATCCATCGAATCGGTGTGACGCCATTGCTTCGCTCGCAGTTCAATAAGTTCCAGCAGATGAACCCTGGTCGTCAAATCTAATCTGTCGTCCTGGCTCCCATTTCTGATCGCCACAAAGGCCCGGTCCAGCTGATCTAAGGTTAAAAGAAAATTATTCGCGAAATCAGCCGTTATTTAAATGCACATGGAAAGAAATCTATTATTAAATTGCACTCTATCATTAAAAAAAAGGAAAAAACTATTATTCATGTAAACTATTGAGTTTTTAACATGTTTTGTGTTACAACGAGGCATTATTTACCTTTGTAAATAGCTTCTAACTGGTTGGCATAGAGTTTCAAGTGACTACACATAGAGATCACATTCATTTGCAGCGTTCGGTCATGGAAGCCATTGGTCAGTTGCATTGCAACATTGTCGATTAAGGACACTATATCCTCTACTGAAAAGTCGAAAGAAGCAAAGAGTTCACAAAGAGCCATCGTCATTCTTTCGGGAAAAAATAAGCGCAGCTTATTAACATACATTCATGATAATTTATAAGTAAATGATTATACTTTTATAGAAAACTGTCATTGTATGAGATTGCAAATTTTGAAGCGAGGAATAAATGCGAAAAGTATGGAAAATAAATTTACCAGTCGTGATCCGCCCATCGACGGTCGAGTTGCGCTGGTTAAGCTTAAGCGGCCGTGGTTTTTCGAGCTTCTTTACGGTCCTAGCTCTGTTCAATTGTGCGGTAGCCATTGTGATCCTGCAACAAAGATGTTACATAAAAGGAAACTGGGAAGAAAATCAATCTATAATTCTTGCGATTTAAACTGCCTGATAAAAAAAACTACACTGATAAAATTCTGGTTAAAAACGGACGAATCAGAAAATCTTGTAGAATTGATAAAATATTCTGGTTATTATAAAACTCAATACTTTATAAGTTATAAAGTATTAAGTTCTATTTATAATAATCAGAATATTTAATCAATCTTACAAGACTTTTTGATTCGTCCGTTTTTAAACAAAATTTTCTTCAGTGTAATACACATTAAATGGTATTATTTGTTACATTACTAGTAAAATATTTTACTCGTGTACTTGATACTAGCGTCAATCGTATAGAAGCGCTTATTACAAAGAGAAAGTATCATAGATGAAAGTCTCTTTCCGAGGAGGTCAAGGTTTTTTCGCTATGCCACTGCCTTCCAATAAATTCATTTCTCCCGCATGGCGCAAGTCATTAAGCAACACGATGACGATGCACCGATTCGAATTCTTTCGCAAGGTAAAAGTCTTTCGAAACGTAAAGGACGGTGAGCCGTTATTATCTTGCCCGAATCATCGCGGCGACAGAAATAATTTAATTTGCAGCGTCCAGCGTCGTGGAGTTCCCTTGCGTAGGGAGAGGACGAAGCGCGTAGCAAAACAGAGAGCCGGCGTGAGGGAGCGGTGGTAGACCCCCAACTCTTCGCTCTTACCACCCTCGTCCTCCAAAAATACACTTCGTCGGTGGGACACACGTGCACCGTGCAACGGCCGCGTTTGTCGCGTCAATCGGGCTACAAAAATCCGGGCAAAATCTTTCGAGTATCTGTCGGGAAATAATACATACATGTGTATATTATTACTGCGAGAAATAATACATATGTAATTTCAGTCTATCGAGTCTATCGAGAACAGATTCTGCAGAGTGTCTGCTACAAATTTCGTCGGCAGAAAGATTACGAAAAATTAAGAAAGTTTTCATCAGAAATACAAACAGTAAAGTTCGTCAACGAAGTACGACGGAAATCGAGCAAGTCTTGACGTATTTGCTATACAATTTGATTTAGTATATCGATGGCCGAGTCAAGAAGAATCTGGATTCAACGGATTGCTTGATTTTTGTTGTTCCGCACTGAAAAAAATTCTGATTAAAAACGGACGAATCAGAAAATCTTGTAGGCGTGATCAAATATTCTGATTATCATAACAAAACTCAACTTTATAACTTATAATAAGCAGAATTCCTATTATAACCAGAATATTTGATTACGCCTACAAGATTTTTCTGATTCGTCTGTTTTTAACCAGAATTTTTTTTCAGTGCGTGAAGTTAGAAATGCAGGCTCGATTGATGTTGATTTGCTAGCAATTTCTAATAAAATCTGCTACCAAGCCGTTGTCACATTACGAAGGTAAAATCTGCCGGCAAGACGAGCTCCATGCGGACGCAATTGAGCCGGATTCAAGTAACTTCCGATCGAATCTGCTACCAATCCATTGGCACTCTGTGAACAATTTGCTTACTGCCAATCATGTAAAATTGATGTAAATAATTAATATGCGCGATTAAGAAAATTCGTACGTTTGCTTGTATAATTCATGTAATTTATTTATTTAGGGACAGTTTATTACCAATGTATCATAACGCAGGAGGCCCTTCGTGCCGGTTCTATTATCTTTATGAAATTTGCTGAAAGTCCGAACTCGACTCCGATCATATCAATCTCTCTTATCGTAAAGGCGTGAAAGTAATACGATATTCGTGGACTGTCGGAGCAGTCTTGTGTCTCATGTTTCTCTATTTCTACCGAAGTAGATTAACTTTAATCTTGGTTTAACTTACTTTCTATCTTTTTCTAATGTCCATTTCCACCAACGCAGATAAACTTTAATCTCGATTTAACTCACTTTTCATCTTTCTCTAATTCTTAGGACTAAAAAAAGATAGAAAATAAGTTAAACCGAAATAAAAATTAATCCACACTAGAAGAAATGGACATACTTCTAAGAGTTGGAAAAAGATACAAGTTAAACTAAGATTAAAGTTAATATACAAATAAACAATTAGTAAAAATGAATATTAGTAATCAAAGGGAAGGAGAAAGAGGATGTAATTACAGAGAATTGTGAGGCAGAATGTTAAATTAAAAAAAAAAATAACAAGAGAACGAGACGATTGTATACCATTCAAATGCAAAATATAAATTTAATGCAAAAATATATATATATATATATAAAAGACTGATTTACAGATGCATTCTTTATAAATACTTTCCCACGAAAGAAAATGCCGCTTTATGTGGGAGAGGGGGGGGCGGGGAAGGAGGGAAGAGACGAACAAGACGTGAAAGAATAGGGGATGACATCGCCGAGAGGCGGAGACAGGGAGGGACGAAGGACAACAACATTAAAGCCGACAGTCCCGACGGCACTTTGCCGCACCTTCCGCACTCGACGGAGCAAACCTACATATTTTCGCACTTCGGCGAGAGAGGAAGACGGGAGAGCAGAGTGCAGATGGTGCAACTAGGCAAACTGATCTATTAGTATAACAGAAACGGAGAAATTATTTCTGGCGTTCCGCGTGTGCGTGCGTGCGTGTACGCGCGCCCGCGCGCGTGTACATGCCGCGGCTGTGGACACGCACACAACGCGCCGCGCGAATGATCGCACTTGACGCGGTGACGGGAAACTGTCTCCCGCGGAACTCCGGATATGGAAGTGTTCGGACGGGAAAGCCGCCGCCGCCGCGGTGGAAGGCGCGCGACGGAGGCGGCGCGTTTACGTCCGGGGTATCACGCAGCCGCGACGCGCGTTGGAACGTACCTTTCGCGAGATCCACCGTCCCGTCGGCCGTAACGCAAACGGATCAACGACACGCAGACCGTCCGGTTGAGATCGCGAAGACGTATCGTCGACGTGCGCCGCGAAGATATAGTCGAGTCTCCCCCTGAAAAACTGGCGGCCAGTGCCGCCAACAACATCGGCAACGCGGGGACGGGGAAGAAAGTCACTAGATGACTTCGATTTCCGGCGGGAGAAATCGAACGCGGTGACCCGGGCGGAACTCGAAAAATCCACGAACATGAAAATCACTCCAAAATGTCATTATTGTGTCATTTTATCACTGCTTTAGCGTTATTTTGATATCGATTTGATACTATTCTAATTTTTCTTCTACCCGGGGAGCTTCGTCGATTGTTCTCTCACTTATTGGAGATAAAAAAAGAGCGATACCAGAGAGAAGGATGAGAGTCGCAATGACGGCGATTTTCTTGGGACGCTATTGCTAGGCCGTACAGTAGCGCCACACATCCACTTTCAGGAATTGGAACTACGAATCACATTCACTTTTCGATACTGTCGATGAATTTGGTTCATGTTCGTGCTATGTATACATCCACTTTTCGATATTGTCGGTCTTTGGTGATTCGTGTCCGTGCTACATCCACATTCGAAACTGTCGGTCATTTGGTTCGTGTGCAC
>VBVR01005352.1:0-12264 GCA_011638315.1 Tetramorium parvispinum
GGATACGAGATTTCGTATGCCTGCCTGTCCGTCTGAACCTGAGGGCACATCAGCAGCCGCCAACCTCGAAGAAGAACTTGGCAGCGAGACGAATACCTCTGCGGAGAAACGACGGGTGGGAAAGGAAGGGGATAGTACGAATAGTAGGATAGGATAGGTAATCTAATAGAAGGTGGGTGGTTGGGAGAATGGCTGAGTCGACGTCATTGGCAGAAGGCTGTCGACTCGGTTGCGAGCGGTTTAAGGTCGAATACGGAAAAAGCGGAATCCTCCTGGGTAGAGCTGGTTACGTCGCAGACACGCGTAACCTATATACACGTGAGAATAAATGCACGTTAGCTTCGTCCTTTCGACTTGAAAGCGCGAGTCCTTGACAATTTTTTCAAGGAAGCTGTTATTAGCGCGCGTCATATCAATCTTCCGCGATTCGAGACGGAATACGAAAGTGACGTTTTATGTATAACAAGAATTTTTAGATGAATCAAATGGGAAATGTTATACGAAAAAGCATCTGAATTTTCGGAGTAATATCTCAATTTTAATATCACATTTTATTCGCACATGCACGTTATCTACGATTTAACATACACGTGAAAAAACAACTGACTTGCAATATTAGCAATTCTTTAAAAATCCGCTAAATTCGGAAATTACTCCGAATTTCCGATTATTATCATGAAGACTGGAGTAGGAAAGAATTAGATCTTTTGATCGCGACAAGTAATAAATTGATAGTTACGCTTTTCAAGATACGCCTGAAATATTCGCCGCTATCAAAAATGCAGGCGAGCATTTTTGAAATTTCCATATTTCCGCTCGTATTTCAAATACCAGGATCTCGGCGTATACACATCGGGAGAGTGCGTGCACGTATACGCGCGGAATATAGAAAGCGATTTGTTGGCGGAGAGCGCGAGGGACGAGGTAGCGGGGGGAGGGGGGGGGACGAAAGAGGAACGTACGAGCTTCGCGTCACCGGCGCACCCTTAGACTCCATCCTATTCCGCGATTCTACTCACTCATTCCACTCTGCTCACCCCCTGGGAGCCAGGGAGACTTCTATTCCTCCCTTCGCATCTCGACACTGACGTCCCGACATCCACAGCCCTCGCCCTTCCCCTTCGCGCCCACCTCTCTCCCTCCCACATTCGTTCTCTCTCTTTCTCTCTTTCCGCGCTTGCTCAAGCTACCCTCTGGTTCCTCTCCAGGTCGTCGCAGCAACACCCTCTCCCAGGCCCCTTTCGCCCGTCATCCGTTCCATCCCCTTCGTCACCCTCTCCGCGACAGCCTCGAGAGCACATAGCCTCGTTCGTATATCCAGTGTTGTAGATACGTCGCAGCGCTGTCTGAAGAACCACGCGTATACGCCGCTCCACGGCAGGTATACGCAGGTGTATAGACAGGTGCGCGTCAATGGCGATGTTAGATTTTCATTGCTATCTTCGTTGGTTCTCGATTCATGACATTTCGATCATTGCATGGGCTATTTAATTTAACATTTCTAATTTTCAAATTAACTTAACATTTCTAATTATTTTTCTTTTCGTTTTTATATTATAAATAATATCGCAGATTTAAGAACGGACAAAGGATAAATCCAACTTTCACTAACTTGAAATCAATTACTTTAAACGATCAATGCACTTAAAATGCAAACGAGAAATTAAGGACATGTATTTGATCAAGATTAATGTATTATTTTTAGAAATATATCTAGATACTACAGCATATCATATAAAAAATACAGTTCAAAGATTTTTTAATCATTTTATAAAAATAGAAAATACGCATAGATTTCAGTATCAAACCAATTTCACTGTTTTGTGAAATCTAGGCATCTATAAAATTATTTTTGATTAATGACTTTATAAAAACTAAAATATTTTTATATGGATGTTATTAGAACAATCTTTTATTTATCCATTATTAAATGTCTTTATTAGTAGAGTAGAAGGGATTAATAATGTTGCGAAGAAATTGATGATAAATTTATGTAGAACAATTATCATAAAACATCTGCCTCCTCATCAAAGTCTATCAGTTTTAAGCAAATTTCGCTCGGTATGCGTGTATATACGCGCGCTCTATATCCGTAATGTTTACCACCCTCTCTCTCTCATTTAAGGGTGCACACGGAGTCAAGGTCACGAGAAGATGTGAATGAAGGAGAGAGGAAGGTAGGCATATATAAACGGAGAGCAAGCGAGCGAAGCCAAGCGAGAATGAGATAGAAGTGGGAGAAGCGAGAGAGAAAATGGGGCCGAGTAAGGAAGATGAGGCCAGGGCGAAAGAGAGAGAAGAGGGAGGTGCTTTCCCCCTTATAATTAATGTGTAAGGGTAGGTCGTGGTATGCTCGCTTCTGCCTTGCTTCCAAGGGAATTAAATTACATCAGCTGATTCGCGAGAAAAGGAGAAAGTGAGCGGAAAGCTATTCCCACGACTGCTCCGAACTTCTTTTCACGCCTTCCGCAACTTCTTTTCTTTCTTTTACACACGGATCAGTGACACCTAACTACTAAAGTAATTTTTTTTAAACACGCTACTCGTAGAAGAAACTCGTCGCAAATTCAGCGCGATTAGAAAAAATTTTTCAAGTTTATTAAAATTAGAAAAAATTGTATAAAATTTTAGAATTATAATTTCAATATGATTAATGAATATTTGCTACAGTTTTAACTTTATTCGACATATATTTCGCATAATTTTTAATTTTGACAAAATTTTCTTTCTTCGCCATCGAAAGTATATTATGATATTACGATTCGAAATCCAGTAGCAGATGATCACTAAACGTCAAACTCCTTAGCTCCAGGCGTCAGCAAATCGCGTCTAATCATGATCAAGACTTACGCGGATTATTTGCTTCACCTTCTTATATGCTTCTCTTCAAGGATTCTTTTGCGATCAAGAGGATCTTCTCGCAGACCGAGACACTCGTCTCCCAACGTCGGAGAGTGGAAAACGCGCCACGGGTAGGACGCACGTTGGTAACAATGTCGGATAAGGAATAAAGCTCGAAAGAGCCGCGCAAGGGGGAGGGCGGGTGAGCATAACGTCGAAGGATGGTTGAGAAAGGGTAGTGCGGGTAGCGAGAGAAGTGAAGGATAGAGAAAAGCCGTTGGAAGAGACGTAGGAAGCAGGTGGATGGCAGGAGGGTGTGGTAAAGCGGGAGATGTACGGGAAAATAGAAAGAATTCAGATCACGGGATGTGTCGAGGGGAGATGGCGAGAGGAGCTGGCGGAGGCGTAGGTGAACGACGAGGTTGGCTCTGCTCGAAGAGTAACGGAGGTAGGCGAGGAAGAAGCGAGGGGTTAGAGAGTCCCCAGAACGAGAATGGAATCAATACGTGGAGGCAAGTGTGTGCCCCTGGCCCCACATGCGTGTTTCCGTGCCTGGGGAGACCAAACATGCGAGTATCTACGAGGGAGGGGGGTGAGCGAAGGCGGGTGTCCCGCACCCTTCTTTGGTCCAACCCTCAGGGCCAGGCGAGTATGCCCCCTTCGGATGTGTGACCGTGTACGTGGCATTCGGTTATGCGAAACGTTACTGGAATTCCTCGTAGGTATCTTTGAAACCACGGTAGGATCGGCGAAAATGTATTTTTCGCCAAAATCGTAATTCTCTCCATCGCTCGGAACACAAACGATAGTCGTGCAGAAAGTCCTGGCGCGAATTAAGAAATCAATATTTCTATCTTGCAATATTATGTTTTTCTATTAAATATATGTTAGATATATTAAACACTGGAACTATAAACGTCGATTTTTTTTATCAATTTCTTTCTATTTTGAACTGTCAAAAAATATGCAATATTTCCTGATATTTTTTAAAATGAATAATATTTAAATTAATAATGTCTGAATAATATTTAAATTGGTTCTATGCTTAGAACGATACAGATATCTATCTCAAAACGTAAATCGAATCCCCATGCCGAATGGAAAAATCCTCGTGCGAATTTTATCTGGAAATCCACATGGAACGCGAAAGTGAGTAGACGGAGATTCTGAGAGAAGTGTAACTCAATACGCCGCTAATACCACGAAAATATCTTTAGGCGGTGAATATCGAATGTACGTCTGTGCATATGCTATCAAGGGAGGTAAAAAGTTTTACCAAACAAATTTATTAAGCTGAATCGAAACAACGATCGATGATAATGAAAGAAATTTGATACGTCGAGAGATAATACTATCGTGTCACATACGACCAAGTCGATGAATCTCGCAACGCAAAGTCTTAATATCATACACAATGAAAAAACGGTCTGCGAGATGACAAAGCGAGAACAGGTTGCTTGTAGAGGAAAACCAAATTGATTGATCTTGTAAGTCCTTGCAAAGAACAGAATGCTTTGGATCTACGGAGACTACCAAAAGAGCCTTTTGCCTATGCCCCCTTGTCCTGCCAATAAAAATGAAACTCTCATCACGTATGATCGATTCTCGTCTACCTCGAAAGGGCCGTGCCATTATTTTCCTCCCTCTACTCCGGCGATCCTACCTATCATACGAAGACACGATAGAACGCGTACAGCCAGGGTTATCGCGACGGTCGGAGGTATCAAGGGGGAGCGTTCCTCACTTTGTCAATTCTCAATGGAGTTGGGTCGCTACATATCTACACGCCGCTTTAACGCGGATGATGTTGCCGATTTTATTCGCGATTCAAGCCCCAATGAAATTGATCCATTCGATTGCTTCATCCATTCGCTATTTTTCCAAATCGCGGAGCTAACTGGATAAATGTCGCTAAACATTAATGGAATATTAATGGAATATGATATACGAAGAAGAATTCTCTACAATTGCTAGTAAATATATTTATGCACATTTTTATCCCAAAAGCTGACATCAAGAAAAGCTGAATTATGTTTTGCAATTTAAAATATTATAGAATCACGCAAGGGTTATCCATCGAATTTTTATCATGGAAGGGCATGCGATAACAGGAATCGCGGTTAATTTCATTCCGATCGCATCTCACAGACCCGTGCGGTATTTACGAGTGTACGCGCGGCGCCTCTCGATAATTCCACTTACCAACTCCGGCTTGTACGAGTACGATGAAAATACTTCTGCATTTAAAACAGTTGCATCCGTAAATATAATCAAGATAAGAGTCAACATAGGCTGGAGAAGATTTGACTGATATTTTTTGCAAGTACAAGAATACAAAGCTTCAAATAATATACATACATACTGACATATATTACTATTTACATCTTGAATAATATTTTACATTCTAATCAGTAATCAGTAAATCAAATTTTAAACAATTAAAATAAATTTTTTAAAAACCATTATATTTTCCTAAATTTAATAAATCATTTTTTAATTTATTATAAAGTAAATACATCGATCTAATTTAAAATTAAAACAGTGTGAGATTGTTAAAAAAAGTATTACATTTTATAATATAATGTAGCATATTTTTTTCTTCTGTCAGTAGTAAATAATTTGTTTTTAATTTGTATGTTCCCTTGATTGTACATCGATTTTACGATGAATAGCAAAAAGTTTCCTAATCGCTTTTTCGTCAGTAAATCACGGTCAGGAGAAGATTTGCGCAAGGACGCATGTAGATTTCCGATTCGCATTAGACGAAGGATAGAATAGGAAAGGAAGACTCCCTCCCATGAACATCCCTTGGCAAGGAAGCATGGGGTTGCTATGGCGACCGTTTCGAATTCCATAGACACACGTAACTCCCTCCAGCCCCCGCCATATGAGAAGCGCTTGCACGCATCCTACGCGATCCTGATTGGACGTTATTTTTTTCCGATAAGGGGTGCACATGTCTCCTACGAAACATTTTTTGAGCATGTGCGTGGGCGAACGCCGTCGCGTGTGTGAGTGACGATTGGTGAAGGGCGGCTCGAGGGTGAAGAGTCTCTTTCGTGTCACGTGTGGCCACAGTTTGTTTCTGATCTTCTACGATATTTTACAATGTCTTCCGATTTTATTAAAACAATAACAACATTTGTGCATTTGTGGTTTTCGCGAGTAGTTAGCGGTACTTGTGCTGTGTGCTTTTTTTATATTGTTCGTTGGAAAAACTAGCTGATTTTCTTGAGAATTTATTTGTTAACTAAATAATTTTAATTTTCATAGAGTATTCTGGTAATTATTAAAAATCTACCTGCCAATAGATGGTAAGTGCTAAAATAAGTCTAATTAATTTTCTTTCATCTTTATCAAAATATATGAATAATATACATATATTTTAATTATTTACTGTGTATCCATAATTGGGTAAAATAATGGATACACATAATATGTAGGATATTATGTCGTTTACGTTTATGTTGATATCACTCTTACGAGAAATGATACCCTTATACGTGTGAGACGAGGTATCCTTGAACTCAACAGGAAAGGGCTTCGCCTTGTGTAAACTTGCGGATAAGTATCTCCTGAGGGCTCGACACTTCCCCAAAATAATCCGATCGGAAATAAAATCTAATCTCACATAAGAGCTTCGTTTTCGATAAATAATAACGAAAATTTTTATTATTATTTCTTGTATATCTTATATATGCACGATACATATATTTACTGAAATATTATTAGTCCATATTAAATGACATTGATGTATAACATTATATGTATGAATTATAATACAATATATGTGATTTTTGTTTTGGCTTTTATTATCGATAATTACGATGCAATTTAGTTTTTAATTTCTAATTTATTATCTTTTTGTTTTTTTTTTTGTTAGCGTAAAGCCGAAACTTCTTAGATACCCGAAGCGCGGCAGACAAATTGCGGAAACCAGCCCGCGGCGGAATGGAATTAATTTTGCCAGCCCATCAATGTCGATTGATTGATCGATGCTCACATATTTTCCCCTCTTTGGCGATGACAAGGAGCGGGTCGTCAGCTCGAAGGAAGCCGATCCTCGCGTGAAAGGTGGCAACGGCTCCGGTCCATTTCGCATCCTGTCACTGGCGAATTCCGCGGATGCCGAAGCCACCCTCTCACACTCGCAAGGCGTGTTTATTTGGCCGGAAGTCCGTTCATAAATCTGGCTGTTTTCGAGCCTCACGCTGTGAAATATGATAATAGATGTGAGAGCGATAAAGGACCGTCGCGTATAAGCGAAGATAAATCCCGCCGAGAAGAAAAGAGCTCGCGGACATCAACCCCCTCCGGAGAGACTTCCACCCCTCGTCTATACGGTTTGCAAAAGTAACCACCGCGATAACACCGTTGCCCCCTGCTTGCATCTGGTGGTACGACACGTATTCGCGAGCGCGAGTTTTCCTCTGAAAAGTTTGCGGATTACTCATGCGGAGGTTGCAACGCGTTGTGTCGGATAGTGAACTCGCTGAATAAATATGTTTCGCAGTTTGCCGCGAGTATGTTTTTTTCTCTCTTTTTTTTATCTGATTTTTTTCAATCCGTTCTAGACCGCTTTCGATTGATTGTTGCCTTCGATATTCGTGATTATTCTGACATGTTTTGCGAATTAGTTTTGTGAATTAATGGGGCAACTCTTTTCCCCAACGT
Source organism: Tetramorium parvispinum (assembly GCA_011638315.1). NCBI lineage: Eukaryota > Metazoa > Arthropoda > Insecta > Hymenoptera > Formicidae > Tetramorium > Tetramorium parvispinum. The sequence goes on from VBVR01005352.1 coordinate 7,516, forward strand.
AATGTCATTTTTATTCTACTTTCGTTTCATACATTTTCAATATGTGGAGGCGTGTTATTCCTGATTAAAACGATGAAGTTTACATTAATCTATCGTAGCTATCCAGCTTTCATTCACAATCTAGAATAGGTATGCAATTTAAAGTAGTTTTAATTATATATATGTATACAGTTTGAATTAATTTGATTGGCACTCATTGCTAACATCTTCCATCATCTTCTCTACTTTTATCGCGCGAATGAGAGTTCTGACAAGAGCGTCTTTCTTGTTCTCATTTAAGGGAGCCCGGTACTAAGTAGAGGTTGAATCAAGTTAAGGTAGGTCGTTGTTTGTTATCCCTCTCCCGCCATGGCGCTTAACCAAGTTCCTTTATTCCTCTTTTTCTTCTTTGAGCGCTTTCTCTCTTTCACCGAAGCGACGGGCACGCGCTTCTCTTCTCGTCCTGTCTCGCGCCATTCGTTCCGCAATCTTCTTAAGACTTTAGGGCAAGCAAGAAGGGAGGTGAAGCTGGCAGATGGGGTAGAGTATTAATAAAAACTCGCATCGCATCTTATCATCCCTCGAGCGAGCCCTCTCGACCGCCGTGTGAGAAACGCTTACCGCGCACGCCACTTTCCCTCTTTATCTCTGTCACTCCTTCCTTTAAGGAGAATATTGTTTAACCCCCGAATAACTCTCGTGCCTGTGATTTACGCGCGCGACGTCCTTCATTTATTTACTTATTAAATTCGTGTCATCCCTCGCGCTGCTTTCCTCCATAAAATACGTATGTTGTGGAAATTCACCCTATTATCTTTGATGTAGTATCGTTTAAATACGTGGTAATGACAGCTTATAAGTATAATTTAAATATAATAATAAAATAGCGCAATTACAAGATTGTAGAGACTACAATCTAGAAACAGCTTTATTTTATGATAATTTAATAAACAGATTTTTCAAATAAAAATAGTTGTTAAAAGTTTAGCAAGCGGCAATTTCCAAATTTCAAATTTTAATTCAGCGAAGAAATTAAAAATTAACAATTTCTAAGGAAGTAACAATTCTTGATAAATTATCTAAATACAATTTTTTTTAAATTAATGCTGTAAATGTAAAATATTTAAAAAAAATTATTAAACCAAAATTAAATAAAATTTTTGAAAAATCCACTCAAGATATTATTAAAATTGAAAAACTTTCAAAATATTATTCTAATCTATATTAATTCTTAGATAATGACATTTTGAAATATAAAATATTCCATTATATTGTATATAAATTGACTCATTTTCTGGTTTCAAGACTTTTCTGGACTTTCGCATATTCATCTGTGATATACAAATATATCGATTAATTCATCCGTCACCTATTTAACATAGAAAATTGAAATCGAACATCTCCAAAATTCATATGACAAAATTTCAGTGTTCGCCATTTTATACGACGGATAAGATAACGATATCGGCGTAACTATTCGCCGCAGGGGTGGCTTTCGCGACGCACGTGCACCTCGATTTTAACGGACTTCCATTAAGGGAAAATTCTGGCCGGAAGCGGGAGGCGGTTTAAGCCAGGAGCTGGATGAAACCGCGCGGGTGACGGCAGTACTAAAGGGGTGGCGATAAAGATGAAGAGGACGAGAGAGAAAGAGAGGGAGAAAGAGCAACGTGGGATGGAATGGGATGGTCGGCGGGGACGGAGAAAGTGGATAATGGAATTTCGAGAGCGAGAGTCGAGGACAAAATGGCTGGCACGCTTGCTGCTTCCAGAGCGGGCCGCTTGGAGGGTGGCGCGACTGCACTCGGAAGGGTGGTAGGTTAATTAATTCCGGGACATAAACCCACCCCTCCCTCTCTTTCCCTGTCTTTCTCGAGCAGACTGGAGGTTGTCGTATTGCATAGAGAGAACGGTACGGCTTCATAAACTATTATCAAGAGCAAGGTCGCGCTTAAACTGTGCCATCCTGTACAGTTTAAAGGGACCGAGTCAGAAGGATACTTAATAAAGCTACCGTGTTGAAAGAAAGATGAAGCAAAAGTAGACACGTTTATATAATTATAGAAATTTATTTTAAAATGAATTTTAAAATAAATTTCTATAATTTGAAAAGATAGAAATTTGTAAATCCACAGAAACAATATTTTTATTCATATTAAAAAATGTGTATATGTACGTTTTACATATATAAAAATGATTAAGAGTCATAAACATGAATAACAATATAGAAATAAATAAATGTATTTTTTACATTTATTTAATAATAAATAAAAATGTATTCGTAAAGTATTGTAACAATATATGTGCCACATTTCTCTAAAATTTGTGAATTAGAGATGTAAAATATAGAATATATATTTTTATATATGTATATTTTACATATATAATAATGGTTTAATAGCAAAATGAGTAATTTTATAAAATAACATTCTAAAAGTCAAAATATAAAAAAGCTAATATCAAATTGATTAACAAGCACGCGGCAATAAACATTTGAAATAAAATTGTAGGGATATATTAATAAAACTATATTGTTGTTAATTATAATCTTTTTCTAACAAACTATAAATCTTCTGTATTCAGGTAAGCCAATTTCTTTCGTAGACCATTGCTATACTACATTTGCTATGTAAATGTATACGGGCATTCATCAGAGGCAATTGTGACGCGTCGCCACGGTGCTCCGCACGCAAGAAAGTATTTTCCTTTCAGAAACTTGTAGGGTACGCATGCGGAATTATCGTCGCATGCTTGTGTTCGCAAAATGCTCGCAAATTTCGATGGTGTGGAGCACCATATGCTATCGCAGTAGCACTGGCTCACCGCTGGCGATGATTGAATGCGTAATCTGCGAGTAGAATTCTCCGCATTTTGGCGGGAAAGTTGCCGGCGCTTCGTCGGAAATTCGCTTCACGCGTGAAAAACGACAAACTATGTTTGCCGCAAACGTGAAAACGTGGACGTATCTCGCTTATTCTGAATGACTAAAGCATTCGTGAAACTAACATTCCATACAAACGCGTGTATAACATCAAATGGAATGCGAAAAATACACGTACATATATCAATATTACTCAGCTTTTTACTCAAAGTATGTTTGATCTAACGTGAATGGCATTAGTAATGAAATAATTATGTTTTGATTGTTCAGCTTCAACAGATTTTGTGAATAATTCATTTTTCCTAAATTTAAAATACAAAAAATAAAAGAAGTTTATAAATTAAACATTTTAATGCTAATAAAAATTTAAATATTAAAATTTAACATACGTATTAATACATATTGTATTAATTATAATTTTGTTTAATAATTAATTTTCATCAGCGTTAAAATTTCCAAATAATCAGAATTCCCAGCAGTCTCAGCATCTTTCGCACGAGTTCGATCTTGACAAAATCTTTTTCCGTTGCGCACAATAATGTCGAGAAGCGTGGAACCGTTACGCGCGTTAGACTCGCCATAATAGACGCGATTTGCGTAGGGGACCTTCGCTCATTATTCAAATCGAATTATGTCGACCGATTGACACGTTCTCAGGTGGTGGCTTTTCAAATTCCCAAGTCGGTCGCCACGCCGGGGGTTCCCGTTGCGCGCGAGATGTCGTGAGAGAGGGACACATTTGCATACGGAATTGAACTCTTCCATTCTGGCACTACGACCCCATCGGGACTCGCGTGCTTGAAAAACATCGACCGAACGAACGAGGTGAGGAAGATCGAAAGGCATGTCTCGAATTCGGCAATGTCAAACGTTAATTATTCCCATGCTACACTTTACAGAAAAAAAAAACGACACAATTTCCCACATATTTTTGTTATTAAATAACATTACTTTTATTGTAATACGTCAAAAATGCAATCATTTTAATAAGATTGCGAGTTTTTATCGAAGATGAAAAAAATATAATTTTTCCGACTATTTAAAAGCGTATATAATGGTCTTCATTTATACAATTGGAATAAGTAACAAATTTTTCGTGTTTGGGTTAATTTGTAAATAATAAACTAAATATAAAAGATAAATCGTATTACACTGGAAAAAAAATTAGATTTACATTTGAGCAATTAAAAATTTCTAAGTATCAGTATGTTCAGACTCAAATTTGAAACACAATAATAGAACGTACCGCTTTCACATTGATTATTTTCTTAATCATTTTATTTTATACGATATGCATTAATAAAGATATGCATGACACACACATACATTAAGAAACAAACATCTGCTGCTAGGTGATGCGCCGTAAATGGCTTTAACAGGGGCGCACAATGGCCATATAATAGCTGCATAACACCTTAAGAATATCATGAATCAAGCTTTGCACACGTTACCCGGAAGTACTTTAAAATCATGGATGAAAAAGTATAAGCAAGAAATTTATTTCGTTGTCGACAAAATGACGTTTACGGCGATGCAATAAAAATTAACGTGACGGAATAAACACTTTTAATGGTTTATAAAACTCACAAGGTAACAGCTGTCTACATTCTATAACTTTCTTAGAAGTAAAGCCGTGAGCGATTTTCTGTTCTACTAAACAAGAGACTATAAGCACAATTGTATTTCTGTGAGTGCACAAGATGTATTATAAAAAAAACTTTGACTAAAAATGCACAAGATGACGACAGTCAAATATATTGTTTCGTCGAATTTTTAATGCTTTTCTTATATAATATATACGAATATAAAATAAACTATATAATTTCCTATTTCCTTATTTTATAAAAAAAAATAAAAAAATAAACGTAATAAATCAATAACTTATATAC
>VBVR01005353.1:302-12292 GCA_011638315.1 Tetramorium parvispinum
ACACGTCTTAAAGTGACAAGAAAATTTTTCATTTTGTCCAGCTTGTCGTTTTCGGTGTGTAAAAATTACAAAAATAATAGAAACGTAAAAATCATATAGCTCGTTCAAAAGTAGAGATTTCAAGCTTTAAAGTGCGTTTTTTTTATTTGCATTCCGATAACTTTTAACAAAGTTACAACTGTTTGAAATTTGCCTATTTTTTGAGTAAGTTTCGGGTGTCCCCTTAATTTTTTTGAGGAGTGTATATACATGTATACATACAACGGTACCAAAAAAAAAACGAGATTTGATATCGGCTTATCAGTATCCCGCATTATGATGCAGCATAAGTATCTTGATATACTTATAATTTCTTCGAAAATCCTAATACATTTTTAATTTAATTACTTGCGAGAAAAAGAGGTTGAAGATTTTTTAGAAGATCAAATAAAGCATTTTATTTTATTTATAAATAAATGATAATATTCCAATAAAGGGATATTCGATTATAATACCGTCGTTATACGCAGAAAAAATTACGCAAATTGCGGTTGCGAATCAGATTTAAAGAGAATAGCGACTGTACTATTGTAATGTGTCCTAATTGATAGATCTCATATTGCGAAAACGGATTTTATGCACTAAGGGAAAAATATAGTTACTTTTGGACTCAACCATTATTTTATAATATTTCTAACAATAAATATTATTAACTTAACTATATGCATTATTATGTTAACCATAATTATCATTAGAAATACTATAAAATTATGGTTAGGTCCAACGGTAATTATAATATTTTTTTTAGTGTGCTCGAACATAGACTTTAATATTAAATATGAGACGTAAATTTATAGAAAGAAAAACGGATAACATTACTTACTGTTTATGTTAACGATGGCAAGTATTTAATTATGTCGGACAATATTGAATTCTCTTCACAATTTCATTCCATGGAGCGATATGATTAGGAAATCACATCTCTCGAATGCATGATTAATCGCAATACTCGTAAAATCAATGCAATATGGAATGCGTCTTTCGAGTGAAAAATCCGAAAAAAATTGGCAATATACATACTTATATAATCGTTCTTTCCGTCATTAGTAAAGTGTATAGATCTATAAATGTTTGTTGCACACAAATTTACCGAGTCACAGAATAAAATCGTAATCTTTCAAGTTAGCCGTGTGCACAACGAGCTTGAGATTCATGACTGAAGACGATTAATTCATTCTTCGCGACGCACATTGTTAGAGTCAGAATTTTTAATGTACCAATCGAGATAATTATTGAACTTCCGATATATACATACACCGTTATTATACGTAATACAGAGAACTCTTATATTCACTCCTGATAAAGTTTCAGAAGTAAGGCTCTAAGGATAGAAAGAGGGAAGAATCTCTCTGTGGTTATAAAATGCGCGAATTTTAAGAAATATCCCGGGTAGAACACTAAGTCATGATAATGTCAAAGTGAACTCAAATGATGTCAAAATGACAAAAGGGTTAAATTATGATTCAAAAGGTGAATTTTATAATCATATTCTCATCATTTTGACGTCACTTTGACATTATCATGATTTCCTGTTCTATTTGGGTGTATTATAATTTTAAAGAATAGTTATTGCGATTAAAAAATTATGACTAGGCGACTAACGTATAGAATACGTGAGCTAAAATCTCATTATATTTTTAAAAAGATGTTGAACAGAGACAAATGGTAATTTATAAATGAGGAGATATATGTATATGTTCATACAGTATGTACTATACAATACCTATATCCATACATACATATACACTACGCATATATACACACTGCGTTTGTATTTTTTCGTGATACGGGACTAATATTGTATGTTGAAAATAAGAAGTATACAAACGGATCGATTAAATATTCATAACAGAGAAAAACTTTTATAATTAGCGGCATAAAGGGTTTATTCGCAATTTATTTTATCTTGTCTAAATACTCTGCATTTGTTTTTAGAAAGAGAAATTAGCATTGATAATTCTTTAGTCTTTTCATAATCAAAGGTTCATAATCAGATTTCATAATAAAAATTTCAAGGGTTCATGAAACATTTTACAGAGTGTCCCAAAAAGATTGCATGTCCTCTGACTGACAGATTCTATCGAACATTCTAAGTCGAAAACTCTTATGCGAAAATGTCAAGGCTATAATAGTTTTTAAATGGGAAGCACTTAAAATTAACTAGTCAGTTTGCGGAATTTTGGCGCGCTCAGGTATGACACATTGTATAATAGTGAAAGTGCCTTTATATTAAATATCTGTTGAAATATTTTATTGATTTTACATATTCAATCTGTTTTATAAAATTATTGATGTAAGAAAACTACAGTATTATTATGGTAATTATCTTTTCCTGAGGTTTAATATAAAAAAACATTTTATCAATTGACATAATTTGAATGTCTTTAGTATAAAAGAAAAGTCACTCGCCGATTTGTGACGTACTTCATACAAGGACACCTTCATTATTGCATGTATATACGACGTGTCATGTCTGAGCGCGTTTTAAAAACTATTATAGCCTCGACATTTTCACATAAGAGTTTTCGATTTAGAATTTTCTACAAAATTTGTCATTGTAAGGACATGTGATCTTTCTGTATTAAAAGTATTTTTTTACATAATGTTTTGATATGATTAAACTCAAGAGTTGCTTGCGATATGAAAATAAAAAATATAGTAGCATAAAAATAGGTGAATGATGATAACATATACATATTTGACACGCTAGTCAGTCATTGCTTAGATTTAGATTACTCGCTTACAAAATTTAGTTGCTTTAGTTTTTTGAGAAATTATATTTTCATAATTCAGATAGCAAGAAAAGAAAAGGGGAGCCAAAGTGTCTACAATCAAAATATTATATAAAGCTGCAGTAGAAATGACACAATCATGGGGGCAAAAGTAAATTTATATTTCTTCTACCCCAAATGACGCTTTACAGAAAACAAACATTGATGCAAAAAAGACCACATACGAGAGGAAAGTATATCAAATATTATATAAAGCCGCAGTGTGAAAATGACACAATCACGGGGGCAAAAATGAAATATTTATTCCCCAAAATAACGCTTTACAGAAAACCCTGAAAAAAAGACCACATACAAGAGGAAAGTATTTATCGCGCATAATTCGCGTATTATAGCGTGTAAGGCAAAAAAAGAATCAAATATGTTTACCTGTTTACTTGAGGAATATAAAGAAAGATATATAAAGAGTCTATTTGTGAGATAAGAAACTAAAGAGCCTAAGTTTTGGTATATTATAGGAACAGAGTTATGGCCTAGAATCTATAGGGAGAAAACGAGATATATTATCGGTGAATATACGCGTGACGAGGCGAGGCGAAAGAAAGAGAAAGAGAGATTCACATATAAATATGTTTATATACGACCACAGGCGCGTATGTTATCACGCGCACACAAACACATCCGCAGTGACAGTGAAACAGAAGCCTCGAGCGACAAGACTTGTACGTTATGTTCGCGGTGATAATTGTATTTACACACATGTGAGTCATACATTGAAAAAAATTCTGGTTAAAAACGGACGAATCAGAAAAATCTTGTTGACGTGATCAAATATTCTGGTTATTATAATTTATAAAGATTGAGTTGTACTATAATAAACAGAATATTTGATCACGTCTATAAGGTTTTCTGATTCGTCCGTTTTTAACCAGAATTTTTTTTCAGTGGCCGGCGGTATTCTTTATATAAATATATGTATAATTTAAATTGCGTGGCAAGATAAGTGTAAACCTATAAATCGTTTAAATGTGCGAGAGAGGGAGGGACAAGACTCGCGTGCGGAGAAGCTGCCGTTGGTCGCCCTGAGAACCGGGGAAAACAGAAAATTGTGATAATGTCAAAATGACAAAAAAAGTGATTAAATTATGATTGAAAGATCAATTTTGTAATCATATTCTCATCATTTTGACATCACTTTGACATTATCGTGATTTTCTGTTCTACTTTGGGAGAGCTTCACCTTCGCCCCCGCCGATCTCTTTTCGATCGCTCGTAACGCACGACCCAACGGCTCGATAAATATTACGTGGTTGTGACAGCTGTACAGTCTGTAGTAACGTTAAGATTACCGTTATTGATTTAGATTACCGAGGCACACGAGCGCGCGAATATGACCGGACATAGGTTGTAATGAAGTTATATGCGTGGACATGAGTATATAGCTCTCATAATTGATGTAGGCATACAGAAAGACTCCCAGCTTTTCCTTTCACTCTCGTAACGCGCCTAGCAAAGCTGTGTATAATTTAAGACGGCATTCTGCAAACAAATAAGACACGTGTAAGCGATTGACTATTCGGACTGTCCTGTGATATTATTTTTACGACGCTTTCCTTATAATTTGCTTCTGTAAAATTCAACCGCGCGAAGAGAGAGAGAGAGAGAGAGAGAGAATTTTTTATTTTTACATTTACCTTAAAAAGCCAAAGATCAAAAAGATTTGACTTGATATGAACAACAGACTGATCTTTTTACACTTGAAGATATTAAATTTGACAATTGCGCGTTGCAAAACGCGCGTAGTAAAACTATAGCCAGGTAGAAAGAAAAATTATAATGACATCAAAATAACACTAAAACAGCGATAAAATGACATTTTGGAGTCATTTTAATGTTATTTTGACATCTTTGTGACTTTTTGTTCTACTTGGGTAGTAACAATCTGTTGTGTCTGAGAAAACGTTACAAGTGACAATTTCGACGGAAAAGAGAAGGAAAATTTTTTTTCTAGAATTACATTAAAAGCCGGTTTTTCCAACTTCTTGGTAAGCTAACTAATAATAGTTAAATCATACGTCTATCTTTATTTTATCTTCAAATTAGACAAGTTCAGAAAAACCGGCCCTAACTCAATCTTCATGTTCATGTATGTATGTACACGTGGACGTATTACGGTATGTTTTATTATCTTATGATTGCTCTATTGATGCTAAGTAAACTTTATTAGAGATCGTTGAATGGTATACATAGTAAGGAGAACGTCTCGGAAAAGAGTCCCCAGATACTGAAAATAATAAAGCATTTCAAAAACAAATATCTCGAATAAAAATTTTGCATTTACAAGTAGAAAATAAATTTGATATATGCAAATTTTCTCGTATGCATTTTTCATAAGATATATTTAAAATAATATCTACGTCATAGATACTACTTTTAATGGAAGTACAATATTCTTTTACATAATTTGTTTTCATCCTGAATATAAAAATATTAACGCTTTTGAAATGATAAAGAATGCGAGAATTTACGAGAAAGAGAGAAATATTATAATATTATTTTGATAAAATGTGAAATATCTTATAAAATGTTTTTCTATAATTTTTTTCATTCAATTTTAATTTCATTCATTTATACATAAAAGAAACAAGATAAATTGATTGATATTAACACGTCAAAAATTCTTTTATAAATTTTACGCTTTTGACATATTTGGGGGTTGCAAAGGGAAGACACTTTCTCCTTACTCTCTATATAAAAACTTAAATTATTATTTGTGCAATATTAATTCTATGTGATTTCATATACCAACTTAATGTTTGCTTAAACATTCCGTTCCCGAGAACGAGCGTAATTTGTTTGCGAAGCGTTTCGAATTAGTTGAAGCGTTAAGAGAAAGAAGCGACGCTCCCCCTTCCACGAGTACTTTCTCGACGCGAGAAAGTGCGGAATCGTGGCGGGTCACGCAATGCGAGGAGAGGAAGAAGTTACGCGTGGGAAAATTGAGCCGCGATGTAATTTCGCGCGAGCGCAACGGGAGCCGAAGGGGAGGAGGCGCGGCACGAGAAACGTATTCACGGGTATGTGTGTATGCGTGTGTATACGTGTGCGTAAGCCGCCGACGCGACGCGCGTAGTCGCGATTGCGTAAGGGATGGTACCCTGTGCAGCGGGCGATAAGCGATCGCGCGCGCGTTATTCTCCACCGTGTCCGCGGGTCTTCCGACCACATTTATTCTGTGATAGACACACATGCGTTTTCAAAATGGACGCGCGGGCGTGCATAACGCGCCCGTGTACCCGCTATGCTACGCTGTATAATGTTACCTAAGCTTATTTCGCGAAATAAGATGACTCGAGACGATAACGCGATGCATTCTGTTATTACTCCTCCTTTCATATTTGTCCTCGCTACCAAGAACGATCTTATCGGTTTATTGTATGCGCTCTATCTCACGTTTTTATTATATACCCAGTCAGCAAAATGTTGGCAGAATGTCAGCAGACTGGCAACAGATTTAATCAAAATGTTAACAGATTGAGCTCATCTGAGATCCCATTTTGCTGACATTTTGTTGACAGAACTTGTTGTTCAGTTTCTATAGTTAGTCTGTTGACATCCTATATCAACAGACTAACTATAGAAACTGAACAGATCCTGACAGAACCTGTGAATCATCAGATTCTGTCAGATTTCTGGCAGTAGTTTCCTAGCATTATCAGATATTACAGATCTGTTTGAAATCTGTTGCTTTTCTGGCATCAGATTCTGACAGTAGGATCTGATCGATTTCTGCGATCAGTCTATTGACACAGGATGTCAACAAGTTCTGTCAGATTTCTGGCAGCAATTTTCTAACATTATCATCAGATATTATAGAGTCTGTTTGAAATCTGTTGCCTTTTTGGCATTCAGATTCTGGCAGCAGCCTCTGCGCATAATCTGTCTTCTCAGTTTTGGCTGTCAGGGTACATATAATAACTACAATGTTAAAAAAACTCAATTGTATTAGTGTTTAATGTCGAATACCGGTATTTAACTGATAATTTCAGTAATGTTGGTAATCAACGCAATTTTTCAGTAATTTACCATATTCAGGGACGCCCATGGAGCGAAGGGGAAAGAGTCAGATATTAATGGAGCTGAATTCTTACAATTACAGCTTGGCTTGATTATTTTAGGTTTTTTTTCAGGAAAAGAAAGACACGAAAGATTTACAAAAACTTTTTCTTTTACATATGAAAGAGATTCTGTTGAATGCAGCAATATTATTGACATAATAATTATATTTTCATATTTCATTCAATATGTTTTAAAATATAGACTATCATTAAAGGGACACCTACTTTCTTCTACTTTATCTAATTTTTTTTCATTGTCTGATTATTAAATATATTTATAGAGGTTTTTTATTTCTCTAGCTCAAGTAATATTTCAATTTTAATAGTAACAAATACACTGAAAAAAAATTTTGATTAAAAACGGACGAATCAGAAAAATCTTGTAGGATTTATTCTTGTAGGAAATATTCTGGTTATTATAAGTTCTACTATAATAACCAGAATTTCTAATTATAATAATGAGACTATTTGATTACGCCTACAAGATTTTCTGATTCGTCCGTTTTTAACCAGAATTTTTTTCAGTGCATAGTACACTACTAGGCATTGTAATAAAATTATCTTAAACTGTTGGCTTACTGACTAATTAAATATTAAAATCATAGGATTTTAACATTCATTAAATATATGCGGGAGAGTAGGGAGGACTGATAAGTGTTTATATTATACGAGAATTTATAATTCATATGAGCGGTTGTTGTATTACTATTGTTATCGAATGCCGATATAAGCAATATGTTTCTCATAATGAAGGAAATAATAGGTACGTACAACACAACCACAGTAATAGAATCGTAATTAATCACAATTGTGTTTTATGCACATTCATTCATATACATTATTTCTTCCTTGATTTTACGTTATTCGTTTGATTTGAACTTTGTATTATTTTTCCTTCATGATCGTTTTGACAAGATCAATGTTTAATAATCGCACATCATATCAATCTTCATTTCGATCAATTTTGATTATTGTATAAAATTGGAAACTGTCCATTTATGTTTCTTATTAGTGTTTCTTTCTATAGTTTCCAATCTGGCTGCAACGGTGCCGTGGTTTTACATCAATTCAGAAACAATCGCTCGCTCGCTCGCCTCTCCTATTAGGACTATTTATCGTAGGATTTCACCCGACGACGAAAGTAAGAGGGAGCGAAAGTGATTAGAATGAAGCACACTTTACCGCGCATTTCACCGCACGGCGCTTGGCGTTTCCAGAGAAAGCGCAATCTCCCGCACGGCTATCGACTCATTCGGTTTCTAAATCAAGGACTCGATGAAATTGCGGCCTCGCGAGTGTCAGATCGTATTTTTCCTCATCAAGGTGTTTATGCGCACGAGCACAGGCGCGCGGGGCAAGGGATAAAATCCGTGGCCTTGACGGCTGCGGGTGGCGTCAATCGCAGCACCCCCGGCCGCCCACGCTCGATCGATCGATCTTCGCCGAGATGAAAGATCGCTCGCGACGCCGAACCCCCGACCGACATTCGCGCAGCCCTGCTCGAAAGCGCCGGCCTGTTGTCGGCCCAGTTGGCCCGCTGTCAGCCTCGATTGGCCCCGTTCGACCCATTTAATCTCCCGACGGCCGTCGCATCGCTCGCTCGTGCCGCATTTCGAAACCACTTGGACCGCGAGCTCCCAACCGATCGAGATCGAAGGTCTGGCCTTTATAGCTCTTTTACGTTCCGCTTCCACTTGGAATGAGATGGATGTATAATTAGAGAAAAAAAGAATACAGATAAAGAATGTAGAAAAAGTTGGGCTATTAAAAACAGACCTCCCAATCGAGGAAAACGCAATCGTGCAACTCAATTTGAGAGTATATTTTAAATTGTGACGTCACTATTTTTTTTTATATACAAGATATAAATATATATAGTTATAATATAGATTTAAACAATAATGTTTTAACAATGTTAAACTTGTTACGTTAATATTTTTTGCTTAAAATTATTATATATCTTTCAATGCTATAAATTTATTTTTATTAAAATACTTTTAACATTTTAAAATTATTTGGCTATAGCTATTTCTTCAACTAAAATATGAATTTTAGAGAGTAACTTTTCTTTTTAACAGTCAGCTTAATTTTTTAATCGATTGAGCTCGCAAAAGACCAATCGATGGCCGGAGTTCTTATTGTACGAGAGTATTTTTATTTCTCCTCTAATCCTGCGTCACACAAATGATATCACTTGGCAAAAATGAAGATTGGAGTGTAAATCGAATGTAAGGGGAGAACGGTAAAAGTGAAGAAAAAAAAAACTTTTACAAAGCATAAACTGAAACGGCGGAATTCGAATAAACAAGAATTTACTTCTTAAAACGCTTCTTTTCAGCCGTTTCAATTTACGCTTTGTAGAAGTTTTTTTCTTTCACGCTTTCGTCATTTTCTTATGTACATTCAACTTGAGCTCCGATTTTATTTTCTCCGAGGAATCAACTTTTCATTCGAGGAAAACGCCGCTTCTGATTAGGCAAAAATTGAATATGTTTGAATATAATTAAATAAAAAAATTTATAAATCAGTGTGATTTACAAAATAGAAAGTTAGGTAAGATAATCTTTATTTCGTTAATAAAAATTTTCTATTCATTCCGTTAGAAATAATTTTGGTGAGATAAATTACCGTCATTGTTTTCATCCATGATTATGGTAACCATATTTCTTTGAGAAAAATTAAAGACGCTGCCACCTGTCCTTCTTCCACAAGTGCAATGTAAATTTATTATTATTCATTAATATTTTTCCCGAAATATATATTTATATGAAAAAAAGTAAAATTTTGTAAACTAATAAACAATTATATTCAAAAAAGAAAAATATCTTTATTTAAATCTTTAAACATTATATAAAATATACAAAGGTGATAAAGACTGACATATAGGACATTTTATAGGACTTTTCAGAAAGAAAAGACAAAAATGAGTTTTCAAGAAAAAAATAAGGACACAGACATAAAATAAAGAATTGTCCTCTGTAATATAAAACGGATGGTCGCTGTATCTATGATTGGTACTAACGGTAACATTAAAATAGAAGTTTTTTCACCAGAGAAATCGAGAAATTACATTTTTTTACATTGTCGATCCGGGTAGAACAGAAAGTCATAATAATGTCAGTGATCTCAAATATCGAAATGACAAAAAGATGATTAAATTATGATTGAAAGGTGAATTTTTTAATCGTATTCTCGTCATTTTGACGTTACTTAGACAACGAAATGTCTAAAAAAAAGTTTGAAATCGGGTCATGAGATGTCTTTTAGGCATATTTTTAAAAGACGTCCCACGACTCGATTTTAGACATTTTTTAGACATTTTGTTGTGTGGGTACTTTAACATTATCATGACTTCCTGTTCTACTTGCGGAGCGTCAAATTATGGGCCACGAAATGGGCTTTAGTTTATAACTTCATTTACATTCATTTTACTTTCCTAATCTAATCTAATCTAAGCATCTGATTAATAATCGTCAGGCGAGCGACACGGTGAAGCGAGAGACGCATCTCTCGGCCGCTGGCGTCGTCTGTCGCCCCGGTAACGGCGTCGTGTCGCACGTCACCCCGCCGCCGCCGTTGCGACAAGCGGTGGTGGCGACGGCGGCGGCAGCGGCGGCGACGGTCAGTGGTGATGGTGGCGACGACGGTGGCGAAGGTTAATCGCGGGCGTTCCGTGCGGTCTGCGCGAGCTCGATAGTGAAACGAGCGTGCGTCTGCTGACGGTCGCAGTTGGCAGCTCGCCGCTGCGCTGATAAAAGGTGCGCGACACGCGCGCGTAAACGTTGACGGACGCGGCCATGCTGTAGCGTGCGCGCCTCGCCGTTGACTCTCTCTCACACTCGACGCGCCGCGCGTTGCCACGCGTGTTGTCGTCACTGTCGCCGTCGAGCATGGACAACGTGGCGTACAGCCCGGGCGGACTGGCGAGGCTGTCGGCGTTGCTGGGCACTCCGGAGGCCGCGCTGCGTCTTCTCCTCTCCATTCTGCTGGGTAAACCTAACCGTCTCTTCTCTCCGCCCTGTTTGTTGCGCCGAGGGGGCGACTCGCCCCTCCCGGGGCGCAGCCAGGATTCTCGTCTTGCATCCTTCTTTCTTGAGTCCTGAGTCGCCGAGGAATTCCTCGGACAGATCAATCCGCGTTCATTCATGACTCCGCTCGATCACCGGCGTATGTGCGACCACCCTCTTTCTCTCTCTCGCTCTCTCTCTTTCTGTCTCTCCCCCGTGGGTCTCCGCCACCCCCTTCGGCTTCGCTGCATCACGTCATACATCGTTGTATAGAGTGTACATAGTACACAGTGTACAGTTGTTGGTAATCTATAATGTGGATACGTAATTACCTCTACGCGAAGGTTGCCCATCTAATCGTTAAAATACACGCGTTTACTATCAGTCTTTTTGTCTGATTATCTCACTTCCGTGTTCTGTGTAAAAGGCATGCGCGTGGATTCGGATCTTGATTGCTCGCTTTTTTTTTTCTTGATAACGACACTGAAGCGTCTTCCTCGTGTACCTTGCATGGAAAGTATTTTGAGAATTTGATGATACTTTGTACCTCGGCCCCGCATTCGCTAATGATCACTCCTTTCTTCGCTCAATGACACGTGATTATGATTTTATTACGTGTGCTTAGTCAACGAAAAAAAAACGAGTAAAAATTAAATATTATATGTATACATATGTCTGATAGGTAATATACAGGGTGTTCTAAAAAGATCGCATGTCCTTACAATGACAAATTCTGTGGAAAATTCCAATTCGAAAACTCTTATGCAGAAATGTCGAGGCTATAATAGCTTTTAAATGGAAAGCACTTAAAGATAACCAGTCAGTATGTGGAAAATTGGCGCGCTCAGGCATGTCACATCGTGCAATAATGAAGGTTGTATGAAGTACGTCACAAATCGGCGAGTGACTTCTCTTGTATAATGTATACTAAGCATATTCAAATTATGCCAATTAATAAAATGTTTTTTATATTAAATTAATTAAATTATAGGAAGAGATAACTACCATAATAATACTGTAGTTTTCTTACATCAATAATTTTATAAAGCAGATTGAATATGTAAAATCAGTAAAATATTTCAACACATTTAATAAAC
>VBVR01005354.1:0-12225 GCA_011638315.1 Tetramorium parvispinum
ATATTATAATTGATCTGTGTTACGATTATTAAATATTATATTTAATGACATTCCTCTCAATAACTCGTATAATTCATTTACTATGTCATATTTATATAATCATCAGTTTTATGTTCAGTATTACATAGAAGGAATATTAATCTTAAACATAAAATAAGCTCCTCTACTCTATCCTTCCTTTCATATTCTCTCTCTTCCATGCACTGTTTTGGTAATGAAAGGAGCTAGTCAGCTTCAAATTTGACCGACATTGGAATGAATCCGTATCTTAGCATGCGGTTAGAATGCAGTATTCCATAATAAATGCTAGAACTTCTAATGCGCAATAGCGATCGTGGTATTTCGACTTTGTACGCGCTGACATGAAGGATGAAAGTAATTATAACAGTTCATCTCCCTAATTGGAACAGGCAGTCTCGTAAATATTGTATTAACAGTGCGGTCTCGTTGACGTGAATTCGACCAATTGAAAGATCACGTGCAGAATATTTCCAGTCATATTTATTTAAGAACTATTTAGAATTTGCAGCTTAATTTTAGCTAGTTAGCCTGTTTACATAAAAAATTTCTGAATTTTTATTATTACAATTCTTATCTTCTAATATTATTTTAATTAATTTACTCTTTAATTATTATCACGTTAGTTATCAATAAACTTCGATTCAAATTCAATTATATTATGCAGTTTAAAAGAATATATTTCCTTTGTAAAATTAGGAAAATGACAAATCTCTTTTAAAATATCATTTCAAGTAAAATTGAGAATTCTTACATCTATTAACAGATTTTAATCTAACTTATGTCAGTTAAAAGACGATGTATTGCTTTTTATCCTAGTTATATTTATCTTATTTTTTTGTATATCTGTAGAGATAAATATTTTAATTTTTAATTAAGTTTTTATACTAACATATATTTTTAAATTTATTTGTAATTTAAATTGGCATTGTGATAAATGTGATGTTTTATATTTTAATATAATTTAATATAAAATATTTATAAAACTTTAATAACACAAATTTGAAAAGTAAAGTATATTTGAAGGAATACATATTTATTAAGAAATATTAAATATATAAAAATAAGAACAGAAATTAAATAACTGTTTTATTTGTTTTAAATTTCATTAAAAAGGTGAATGTTTTTAGAAATTTCTGGACTCGAAGACACATGATTTATATTCATATTCTTATTTCTTTATGTAAATACTTCGTGCTTTATAGAAGGGATGTAGGATTGAGTCTGGCGCGAAGTATTCTCTCGTATATATATAAATGGAAAACGGTGGGGGAAAACTCGCGTAAGAGTATATCATATCAGAGAGCTTGCAGCGCAAAATATCACGAGTAAAACAAATGTTCATAGCAAAGAGTCAAGTTTTTGTATTTAACTGGAAGTTCAAAGAGAATTCATTCTGAGCCTTGAATAATTTTAGTTAATTAAAATCGTTATCAATGAAATTAACGCATTGTCAATTTCTCAAGAAAAAACCAAAAAATATGAAGGGAAGAAATGTAAGGATTGTAAGCTCGCGCTCACAGTATAAGTAGGTCGGATTTTCTCTTAAAAGGTCTCTTAAAAATCTTTTGTTGAATACGTCGCGATCGCTTGATATGTCGAGGATGTGAAAATGTCGGTCGAAGAGATTATCCGGCTCCTCCTCTCGGCACTACCGTTTCAAGGCTTCGCGCGCGTATGAGAGAACAACCCTTTTTCGTATTCATGCCCTCGAGCTAACCTCCACAATCCGCCTCGGCTTAACTCACTCGAGATTATGTTCATACGTGTGTCCCAAAATTTATACTAACATTGAACCGGCCATTCTCCCTACTATCCATCTCTAAACTTAACGTTTTCCCCAGGAATTTTTCTTTTTTTTTTGTCAACATATTTCAGTCTTTCGTGACAGTTTTTATTTTGATTGACCTGCTACTGTGTTCATTTGAGAGTTCGAATAATTTTGTTTGCGTACAGCCGTACAACATATAAAAATAAGTGAATATATAATTAAAATTACTTTGGATAATAATTTGTGTATGTAGGTATGTGTATAAATATTTCATATACTTATATTTTAATCTAATCTTTTTAATATTTAAAAATTTAATTTCCCAACAAAAAACATTTTAGCTTAGAGATTCCTATTACAGAATTTGTTTAAATTTGAATATAATGTACATGCTAATGAACATATTAGATATAGATATAAAATTAAAAATTTAGATGATTTTTTTATGGATTTTTAAATCTAAGAATTCGTTTATATAATCAGTGAATTATAGAATATATTCTTCATATAACAGTTTTAATATCTTGAGATCTTATAATTAAAATCATGTGTAATTATAAGTATAATACGTATAACATAATTTCTAACAAATTTGATTATTGTTTTCATCGAAACTTTGAAATATAATTTAAACATTTAACAAATATCGTTTATTAAAGCTTATTTAAAATATTTAGCTGTTTCATTGTATTTTTATCGTGTAATTTGTGTCAATTGTATTATTCTGTGATATGCGACATCGGATGGATGTTAACGAACTTTATGGCAAGCTGTTGCATCAGCTATTAATGCGGACAGAACTTTGTTTACGGCATCGGTTATTCGATAATAACGGATAACCAAGTGTGTGTTCAGATAATCTCCGCTAATCAAGTGTTATCTCGTTAATTAACGTGAATGTGAATTCCCATAAATCAAATTATTCCTTATTTTCCAAAAATGCAATTATAAACAGGCGAAACAAAAATAATGTCAGTATTCTCTTCAGCGTTCGTTTTTTTATGACAGTTTGTTTTATCAATGGTTTCTGTAGTTTTATACTGTCTATACAAAAGCAAACCCGCATGTACCACACGTCTATCATTAGTTGCGGATTGTGTTTACGTTTTTCACAGCAAATTTATTTAACATTGCAATATTTATTTAGGAAAAACAATATTATTTGCATTCTTATAAAAATAATATAACGTTAGAAAATACAAATAATGTCTGCTTTATGAGATGTATACATAATACACTCAATGCACATAATATGAATACCGGAATTTATAGCGGCTTGTTATTGATGACAAAAGTGGCCCATCCAAATTTACTGATACCGATTTCATTAGAAATTGAGTCCAATTTAAGTTTCGTCCCGGCTTGATTCCCTCTTCGCCATTGAATCAACAATGCTCCATTGTTGCATCGAATCTAATCTTGACTCTGCTTCGATGCGAGAAGCACCTAAGTTGGCGTTGGTTTATGTATCGAGGTAAATTCATGTAATCTACACACACACACACACACGCACGCACGCACGCACGCATATATGCATTTTTGTTTATTTTTTGCTGATTTTAATACCAACATTGATGATACTTTTAGTTTGATTGGCTATCAGATTAGTTCTATTAAAGTTAAGAATGCACAGGCAAATTCTTTTCTTTTTAAATAAATAAACCAAACGGATCTCAGTATACTTTTTTCGAATATATGTTATTTTTAGGAGAATTTTTATCAAAATTAGATCAACAATGTATTTCGAATTTATATTTTAAGAAAATTGTTAATTGCGCGAAAATTCTAATATCGACAACGCGACTTTCAAATAAAAGGAAAGTGTGTCAGTTACAGCTGAGTTTTGTCTCCTTTTCATTTCCGACTCTGATATGCCGAACAAAACTATTGCAGCTGGTTTTTCTTTCTAGAATTTATTTCTTATTTCTATTTTTACTCATGATTCGTTTGCGAGCGCACAGCCGAACTACCAAGAAAATATATTTCCGTGGCTTACTCGACCGACATTCAAAATGAAGAAAAAAGAAAGAAGATCTCGGAAATTTATTTAGAACAGCTACAAGAAATACGAACGACGACGAGACTGTGAAACGAAATAATGAGAGTCAATTGATTGTAGATGAAGAATTTCGATTTAAATAGATAAATATTACCTTATACATCAGTAAAGACAAAATTTTCTATCTCAATACGTCGTCTTCCTGTATTATCTATTAATTTTTATTAATTTATTTAATCTAATTTACAGATAACTCGTATTATCTAACAAAACAAATATTAAATTTTAGTAACATATGATACTAGAGAAATAAAATTGTTTTAATCTTACTCTCTAAATGAATTAGTGGGGATTTAACTGATTTTGTCAGTGAATTCATTTTTCACTGATAAACAGTGATTATTGTCACGCGTGACGCTGCGCGCACCACGCACAGTACGATTGAACACCACTATATAATTCTACTGCATCAAGCAGTGAAAACTAAAATTCACTTAATAATTCAGTGACTAATTACCAGTGGTATACTTATCACTATTTG
Source organism: Tetramorium parvispinum (assembly GCA_011638315.1). Lineage (NCBI taxonomy): Eukaryota > Metazoa > Arthropoda > Insecta > Hymenoptera > Formicidae > Tetramorium > Tetramorium parvispinum. Next base: position 4,330 of record VBVR01005354.1, read on the forward strand.
ATATAGTAGTTATACAATGATAATTAGTGATTATACACTGATTCATTTTTAGAAAGTACATATTTGGTTGATATACTTTTTGTGTAATGCAGAAAAGAGTTATGTATGTTATATTGTACGGACGCATGGTGCATCCATTTAAAAGCAAAATTATTAATGAAAGAGTAAATTTAAACTGATAGTGAGTAATAGCTTTCATGCGCCTTTTTATACAAATTGAGCTCTCAAATTACTGATGTACGTCAGAGGAAATTATAGATGTTGGATAGATTACAGAAGCAAAGTATTATGATCGGTGTAATAAATTAGCTTTACATGTGAAATAGTATAATGTTTCCAAAACAAAAAGATAATTAAATGTGAACATACAAATGCATTATACCACAAGTATAACACACAAATGGTTATGTTAAACATCACGAATTCAAACTCTTGAGCTATTTTATTTCTATGTTGTTTAAGTTGATCGATGCAATTATTAGTCACAAGCGTATTTAATTGAAGTGCATTTTAATCGGAACGAAAAATGTATAGGTACGTCCATTTGACAAAATTAATTCAATGGTAATTTGACTTGGGTGAAATTGGAAGGTAGCAATTTCCACAACGTACTATACATAGGATGTGCTACACGCGTTGCACCGTGGAAAATGTCAGAGCTGCATTCTGGTTGGAATTGGAAAATTGCGCGTCCTACGAATTTTTTATATATACCGATAAAAGTAATTTACCATTTCGTTACTCTGAACAGAATAAATCGGAATAAACAAATACAGCGGACAAATCTACTGCAATATGAAAATTCTAGGTTTTTAAAAGATTAGCTATTAGATTCAAATTACATATATTGGATAAGTATACTATTATGTTAGAATTATTTCTATCGCGATATTATGTGTACAAAATTTCAGGTATATGTATATACATATATATATGTATATATATATATTATTACAAGTTGAATATTAAACTGCGATTATTGATTTCGTAAACAGTTTATTAAACTATCATCAAATTAAATTTAAAAGAGACATTTCTATAGAAATTTATAGATCTGTGATTGGGATACAACTTTAAAATTATGCTTACTGTACGTGTGACTGAGTATATAAATTTTTAGATTGATAAAATAAATCCCTCATAATTATTAAATACATAAATCTGTCGACATAAATTTATGAATATTGTGAATTGATAATATTTTTTCTGGTCTAAATAACAATACATTTCCATGTTGTAAGTATAATGTCTACATATTTTTAATTGAAATTTTCTCAATTTCAATACGAAAATTTTTTAAAAAAATTTTAATTATTAAATTGGTTTTCATTTAAATTTTATTTTTTAAATTTTTTATTAGTTATTTCACAAATTAAAGAAGACTCATCAAAAAGATTAACTAACGATTATTGCTATCATAATTTCGCAAATTTATTTCGTAGCTATGAGTCTGCATATTATATTGAAACGATATACAGAAGACCCATCGGAGCATCGTAAGAAGAATAGAATAAAATAGATTGTTGAAAGGAAAGATTGTAAGGATTCCTTCAAATTGTCAACGAGCGTCGTCTACACTTTTATTCGTTTCCGCCGTGCCACAATCGCCATTAATGGCTAAGCATCTCTCGACCTGGAAACTCCGACTTGTAAGACTGGGGGATATTACGCGGAAAGAAAATTTTCCAGAAACCGCACGGCTTTAATCGTGCAATATTAACGATCGAAATTCCTTTTAAATGCAATCGTGACTTATAAAAGTATCGCTTTCAGCGTGAAAAAAAAAGTGAAAAGGAAAATGTACAGGAAGCGAGAAAGAGTGAAAAGAAGTAAAAAGAAATTATATGGTAAATTAAGATATATATTGTGTTCTTAGTTAAATTTTATAATATATAATTATCAGAAAAAAAGATTAAGCTAAAAATTTTATTAATCGTTCGTGTCAAAAATAATTATTTAAATATTTAATTTCTTAATTATAAATACAGAAAAAAAATTTCTGTATTATGGTTTTAGGATTATTCTCACTTTAATTTTTACACCGTTAATGATGTTACATAATACTACAACAACATAACAGAAATAGAATAAAATAATTAATTTTAATGTCACGTATAGTGAAATAAATAGCGGAAAAATACGTTGGAAGTTCAAAGGTGGAGTGCTGAATATCGCAATGCTAGCTATTTCGAAAGCCATTTCGAAATACTTGCAATGCAACATTATCAATCTTAAATATCTTCCATGATTTTATTGTATAAAGTTGATGGAAAATTCGTGTTTTTTCCCTGGTATGCAAAGATAGAAATTAGAAAGATTAAAAATTCAAAGGTTAGAGATTTTCGTATTTGAAATCTCAATCTTTTGATAACCAAATTTAATAAAGATCTTTCAATGCATGTGAGAAAATCTTTTTAATATTTTTTATCGATAAAAGTTTAATTGTTCGTAAAGTTTAATTGCTTTTAGATTATAACAAGAAAATTAATAATATTTAATTGTTTATGTATTTTCTATCATAGTATCTGCTGTTAAACTTTTAAGAAATAGATTATAAGATTTAAGGTATTCCTGCCAATCAGTGTACACAGTTAGTATATGCGCAAAACGTATTAATTTATTAATATCATATTATAGGAAACGAATTTTTGTCGTAGTCAATAAGATACATCAAATATGTTTAAAATACTTTGACTAATATTTTAGGAACATTATATATAATACGAGATGATAGCATATACATAGCACATACGGCGATTTCAGATTGCGTCTTCACGAACCAGATAGTTAATGAAAATTTTCCATTAGGCACTAGCATTATTATTCTGCACCCTCAGCGCCGTCTATCAATGCCATTTATATCGGTATACGACTATTTGCTGCGGGAACGAAATCGATAATCCGATTTCATTATCACATCGTAGAGACCAGCTACGGTTCTATTAACTAGCATGCGTGTCAATCCCATAAATATACGGTAGTGCGCACAATGGCATAAAATTATGCTGTCGAGAGTTCGATTTCAGAATATAGTGCATTTCATTTCATGCTTTTTGTTTTTATAATTGCAGATTGGCAATCAATAAAACGATAAAAATGCCATTTTTTACTTTATCAAACTTATTCCACTTTTAATATTTTTTTGTAACATATTCATTCCCCAATACAATTCATTTGGGTCTAGAAATAGAATTCCCTTTTTTATTTTCTTTTAATAATCGGTTAAATAACCGAAAACGTAATAATTACAATATGAAATTTTTAATTGTCTTTTGCTAATTATTTATTTAAGTAAATCATATATTTTTTAATTTAAATTCTTAAAAAATAATTATAATTAATTGAATAAGAAATAGTTAACATTGTATTAAATTTTCATAATATTAAGTAATATTAATTAATAAACTATATGTTAACTTTTATAGACTTTATCTTATCTGCTTATCTTATGTAACCAGATATTAATAAATATTTTTTTAACAAATATCAAATATTTACGGGCTTAAAGAAGCGATATTTTAAAAGCATGCTTATTACTTTAAACTACCAATTAGAATATTCTTGTGATAGCTCACAAATCAAGAATAATTTCCAAGTTAGTAAGTCACTTTTGATGTTTTCGACTTAGATTGAAATTTTGCGTTTTTGTTTAATGAAAAGTATAAACAATTTCAATTGGTCATTTAGATTTTTACATCCGAACCTTTAATATTAAATCTCACGGCGAAACCAATAAAATACCTTGCGAGAAAAAATATATTGATAAATAAAAAAAATATGAAAAATTGGATTTGTTTAGTTGTTCATTGGTTTATTTTTTCGAAAATTCGCGGTTTAACTGTAAATCTATAGATTCGTTAATTAATGCAATTAAATCTACGCGAGGTAATAAATTTATAAAGTTATGAAACAGCTAGTAATTTTTGACAATTTCAATTTTCAATATTAATATATAAGTATTGAAAAAGTATTCAATATTAATATATAAGTATTGAAAAATTATACACAGGTAAAATTGTATTTATGATTACTAACAAAAAATATTATAGATTTTTATAGCATTAAAATCATGAATTAAAAAAAATCATGAAACAAAACCAAACATGTTTCTTCTCTTAGTTATAAATGATGAATTAATCCAGACATAATTTTTGTACATAGAAGGTACATTTTAAGTTGACAACAATCATGAAGAAATTTTGACGCGATAAAATTTAATATCTTGTTGCGAGACTGCAGCAAGTAAATATGAAGTACACTGGCGACATTTGTGCTACCAAGTAATTCTCATAGAAATTATAATCACGCGAGTAACGTGTATCGCCTTAGGGTCTTCTGCAAACGATCTCAGTATTAATCCAAGATGATATTCTATACGTAGTGCTAACACAATCATATTGTCCATACTCTGTATGATATTCTAATGTGAATGTAATAATAATGTTGATATCGAGTAAAAAATTTAATAAAAAATCCAAAACTTAAATATGATTTACGACAGTATAGTAATAATCTAAAGCTAGACGTTAAGAATTAAATAGTAAAAAATCATTTTTATATGTACTATGCTATATATTCCAGAGTGTACCGGACACATACCTACTATTGTGAACAATATAACATGTGCCATTTTACAATCAAATAAAAATTGCTGTCAAAAAAACGAGTAAAATTTTTATTCAAAATAAATTTCTAAAAAATAATTATTTTTTTAAATTACAATTTTGATTTAGATTACAATTTATTTTTTAAATTATTACAATTTATAATTTTTTAAATCATGTGCAATGGTATTTGCCTTTGTAAAAAATAAATACATTTATAGTTAAAAAATTAGCTGTCGATAAAATAAATTTTTCTATTTCGTCTTTTCTATTTATGCTATATACAGAAAATATCTGAAACAGATTAATGATATTTTGATATAGAAAGTATCAAAATATCATTAATTTTCATCACTGAGGCTTTGATTCTTCGGCTGAACAAACATCAAGATTTATCATGGAATTAATCAAAGTTGAAATACTTTCTAGCACATTTCGTAGAAAAGCCGTTTAGTTGGAAATGTAATTAAAATCGAATATTTTAGTGTATACAAAAAATACACTCATTAAAATACATAGATAAAGTTATATTAACGTAAATGGCAGTCTTTATATAATTTCAGAGAAACTAATTTTTGATAAATTTTCGAAAACACATAATGATTGCGTTTTCCGAGAAATAAATTAAATTATAAAAACATGTGACGGCTTAAATATTAACCTTCAGAGAGCCGCGATTTCTCCATTGAAACTTTGAATTTTTTTCACAGAAAATTTTTACGTATATATAATCTACATGTTCTAAATAGTTTCCAATAGTTTGTTGCTGGCCACTATAGTGACCACCCCGGTCCTTTAAAGGTTAATCAATATTAATTATTAGTTAATCAAACAAACGCTAATTAATGTAGGCTAACAAAAGAATCTTTTATAATTTATTCGATTATTTGATTTTGAAGAGAATCAAGCTTGTTGAACATTGATACAATTAGACTATCCTCTCCGGAATTCTCTTGATCTTCGTAACCTAGAATCGACAATTCGGGCCTCTGGGTCTCTCATCGAAGTTTCGTCCGCCCTCTCTCTCTCTGTCTCTCCTCCAGCTTCCCTCTTCATTTCATCTCCGTGGCAGTGTGTAGTGTGAACGCACCCGTACGCGCGCAGGGTATGGCATGGAAGCGGCAGCAGGTATATACCCGGCCTGGCAGGAGCGTAGGTGAGCTAAAATAGATCGATGGACGTGCTGCGCACGCAAGTACCTCCGGTTGTAGCCCTGCGGGGGTAGGAAACAGCGCGCCACGAACCTTGGTGGGTAGGGCGGCATCGAGAAATAGCTGGTGGGAGTCACTGAAGAGGGTGGAACGGCCAGAGGGACACCGCAGGAGAGAGGGGAATCTAGAAACATGGAAGGAGGGAAGCCGTGTTGGAAAAACGGAAGGGCGAATGTGAGGAAGGAAGCAAGGCGATATTGAGAAATAGAGAGGGTGAATCGGGGAGGGAAACGTGTGACGTGGTGTCGAGAATGGAAGAAAAAGAGAAACGGATAAGGAAGGAAGATAGTTGCTGGCAATGGCAAGGCTCTTTCAAGAAAGAGAGATGGCTGAGAAAAGTAGGGATGCTTCGACGCAATGGACAGGAGAGAGGCACTGATATAATGCTTCAACGCGAGAAAGGGAAAGGTGTACAAACGGCAGAGACGGAGAGGTCTCTGCGGAGGAAGCGAAAAATAAGGCGGGTAACGGGAAACGGAACGAGACGGATAGCCCGAATTCTGAACAAGAGCGAGATGGATGGCACGCGAGGAAGGGGAACTATCTGGGAGGGAGTGAGATGCGCCGGGGTGAAACCAGGAGGGTGCAACTGGTGAAAGTGGAAGGAGAGGAACGCGAGCGGCTGGGGGAAGAGGGAGAGAGGCACGCGACGACATCTCACCTGTTTATCAACCCGCCAGTCTGGTTTACGCGCCCGGTCATCCGCCGACTCTACAAGTGGCTATTCCACTTCGATTCTCGGACGCGAGCTCGTTCGCCTAACTCCTTATCGCGATTTATTTCGAGAACGCTGGAAATATTTGTAGATTGCGAAAATATCGTGCGATTACATTCGAAAGACGATACATCGTGTCACGATTTGCTCCAACGGATCGTGCTTCTCGATCGCTCCTTCTCGCCATCATCGTCGAACGTCTGCGTGACGGTGAGTAATCGGAGACTGCGTTCGGTCCTGGTATGAACTAGGTCACCAGTGGCACCACTAAATCGCGCGGTCGCTTCCGGTCTTCGCTGAATCAGATGGCAAAGACTCCATTCGGAATTTGAGATGCGCGCGCGCGCGCGCGTGTTACGGCTTGTGTTGCCTGCGTGTTAATTGTACGCATTTAGAAACTCTCTGCCAATGTTGTGCGTAATTGTTTTAATTGTCTATCTCGTCACGGCGCAACGTTAATGGTGGATGGTGAATTAAATTAAAATTAATACTGGAAGAGATTGAAATTTAATAATGCATTGTGATAGTGATCAATTTCTCGGCTGATTGCCTCTTCCCCTCTTCCATTACTTTTTCGTAAAAAATCTATCATTATATTTTGTGAATATTTTATGAATTGATAGAGGAAAAAAATCTTTAAGAATTGGAAACACACATACTTTATGAACAGCTGACACGTCATTCAATAACTTCACTATGTTTTACTAGAGCATACACTAATAGAAAAGTTGTGATCGAATTTTCCTTTGAAGCGCGTCTTCGTTGTTCAACTTGTTAACTAAAGCGAGTGAAACGAGACATATAAAAATCATGATCATTTGGCAATTGTTGCATAACGGAATATCTTTCGATAATTTTCCGTTAATTAGCAATTCCGTTAATGGAGTAACTTTTTGATGCAGAAGTCACAGTTTGAACAGTTAGCTTAATAATGATGTTAAATGTGACAGTTAATGCGTATCCTATCTCGGTGAGACACGTATGCGTTCGAATGGCATAGCAAGTAGTGAGTATCAGCGTACTGTCAGAAATGTCGAAGATTATCGCTCTATCTGAATTGTCGTTCGTGGGTCGATGAACAGATAATGTCTCTCGATGGGTGGGAGTGCCAACGTAATATGGGTATAGACGCGGTTTCTTTCGTGATACTATTACTATCTAGTACTCTAGCATTAACTCGTTGTCTGCTCACTGAGTTTTGTATGTCTTACTGCCATAGATTTTCATGATTATAAGCATATAGAATGTTGAGTAATGTAATTTAATAAGACTATATTCTTACACAATAATATATCAAATTACATTTTCTATATTATTATGTAGCTATTTATGTTATTTAAAATTATATATTAAATAATATATTTAC
>VBVR01005355.1:0-12273 GCA_011638315.1 Tetramorium parvispinum
ACCTGTTGCCCCTTCTTACACGCTTCCCGCTTTCAGTCTCGCGTTCGTCTTCATTCCTCGCGTGGAAACAAGCCGGGGACCCTCGCCTCGTCCTCTTCCGATCCACACGGACCCTCAGGGCCCATCGTTCCCCTTCGTCTCTCTTCCGTCAACGATGCCGACCAGCCTTTATCTCTCTTCCACTGCTCTCTTCGGCACCTTCAGGCATCCCGCTTCTCCGCTCCCTCTTCTTTCTTTTCCTTCCTCTTCTTCATCATCTTCTTCTTCTCGCTCACTCCCGTTCCAGGGAGGCAGGCCCGGGTCTTCAGCGGTCTGACGTGTTTTTTGCGAGTGCATACCTCGAAGAGCTCCCGAAACAGTAGCTGGTACCCCGGTACAGTCTGGGCAAGCGAAAAAATCGCCCGATCCTTTGCAGCCGATCGCTAGATCGATGAGAAAAGCGATGTATAAAGATATTAAAAGCTAGATGGAAAGTAAAATACTTATTTTTCTTTTAATCTGAACCCAATGATGATGTATATATTTTCGTTTTAATCTTTTTATGAATAAAGATACGCAATGCATAATAAAGAACGCATCGTTAAGAGAAAGTAAAAAAAGAAATTTAATTAACTTAATGGAATTAATTTAGACAAATATAAAATAATGAGTTTCGCGCGATTCGTTTGCTGAGGAATGTGTTGAGACTGTCATTTTCGAGCAGCAATTAATACGACACCCGTCGTTGTCGATTATTCAAGGTTGCCTCGTGGCGCGTGCGTGAGTGTCGGCTAATTAAATTTTATAATTTCGTGATTAAATAACAAGACAAGTAACCGCGAAAATCGCTGATTGCGAGTAAACACGAACGCGGCAGGAAGTCGCGAAGGATCACGGAGGGTTAAACGTCGCCTCGCATCTCGGCTCGTTCTGCCGCTTCTTGACGCTCCGTATTCCACGGAGGCGTCATCGACGATCCAGTTTCGAGGCGAAAATCATCGCTCCGCGGTGCATTTCGCACATCGGCGGCGGCGGCGGCGGCGGCGGCGGTGGCAGCGGCTGCTGCTGCTCTGCTGCTGCGACGGTGGTGTAGGATTGTCGCATTCTGGGCCCAGTTGACCCCAGTTGACACCGTGGACGGCTTAGCCGTTAGTGTTAAGTTCAGTTCACTCATACATAAATCTAAGTCCGCGCTTATGCCTTAGCCTGGCCGCCGCTCGGAATTGAGCACGTGCTCAGATTTCATCGGCGACGACGCTTAGATCATCCGGCTCGCTCGGCCCGACCGAAACGTCGTAGATTTGACCGCGTTTAGGCGACGCTCCCACCGTGAATTGCCGCCGAAGGCTTTTTTAATCGCTAGATTGCCTCCAATCGCGCATAGTTAATTCGCGCGCGAGTTATCTTCTTCTTTTTCGAAGCAGATTCTAGTCGATCATTTATCGTCAACTGGCGCATTTTGGCAAAGATATATTATTTACGAGATTTTTCGGTTGTTATAATATATTATTATCGTAAAAATCTATTTTAAAAATTGTGAAATTTATAACAATTGAGAAGATTCGAACAATTAGGATACACATATAAAATAATGATTTTTGATAATATTTTTTAATATAAAGATTAGTAGGTCCTACGTTTCTGTGGAAACTTTTATAGAAATCGCTCCTGTAAAAAGATCATGCGACCGTTAGAAGCATGATGTGTCAGGGAATTTTGTCTTCAGAGATTAAGGACAGCAAAGGATTTATATTACCCCGCGGCGATTCCCGCACTCTCGCTGGATTATACACAAACGAGCGATGAAATAAACATCACAATAATTTACATAAAGTACTCTTAAACGCAGAAAACATTTTTGCTGTGAAACTTTGCCGAGGACAATGTAGATGCCGGGGAAGAACTTGTTGCCTGAGTAATAAGCGTAAAAATATACAAATCATGCTTCCCCGTATTAAAACTTTCTTTCACGTCCTTTCGGCATGTAAAAAAATTTCCATGTTTTATAATGTAGAGCTTATCGAATTTTTCTATAGAATATTCTCATCTTCTTTTTGAAAAAGATAAAATCATTTTTCACTATTTTTTTCTTTTTGACTAAATAAATGTGTCACATTTATGCGTATGATAACGATTCTACATAGTCAATATCTGATATCGCGCTGAGAAATATTTATTGAATAAAATAAATGTATTTTTTAAAAATTGATTTTCTCTTGTGATTATAGAGCCAAGCGTTGGCATTGACGCACAAGGCCTCACCACCATCGAGACCGAGTAGCGTGTCCTCGTTACCGAGGAGCCCTCAGTCTCATCAGTCCCAGCAGTCTCAGCCGCAGAACGTACCTCAGCATCCGCCGGTGCATCCGCTACAATCGCAGACACCTCTCAGTACACCCCAGACACCATTCTCCGCGCACAACCAGCACCCAAAGCAGGAAATCAACGCCAGTCCGAAGCAGGAGGGCTTCGATCTTAGCAAATCCACCTCCAGCACAGGTAAGTATTTCTTTTTCTTCTATATTTTACTGCCCGTTTTATATATAATTGACTTCTTAATTATCCGCAAAGAATAAAATTAAACACATGTAATAGCAATATTAATTATCAATATTTTATTTTGGCAAAATTTGAACATCTCATTGAAAGTTAATATTATTTTATCATATTATAAGAATATCCTAAATAATTTCTATGATAATTTAAGAATATTATGAAACAATACAATGAAGAAACTTTCTTCACCATCTTATTCCTGCGAATACATCTGTATACACCCTATTACTTCGAATTGCATTGCTCGGGTATAGCGGCTTGCATGGGATTCCCGCGGCCGTAAATCGCCGATTTGTCGGGTGAATGAAGTCACCTTTTACGAGAGACCGAGTCGTGCGAAAACAGCTTTAACGTCTTTACAACGCGTAACTTGGTCGGGATAACTCGGGTAGCGGCGGCGAAGAAAATGCGGTAACGATGCACCGATGTCATGTCGATTAATGCATTCCGCCAAACGGAAGCGGCGCTAATCGCCGTCACCGTCTCGCATCCGGCGAAGGCCGATATAACTGTTGTGTAATAAATAAGAGAGCAAAAGGAGGAAAACAATATGTTCACAGTTTGTAATTTTATATTCTCGATTTTAATTTTCTTTCTTTTTTTATTTTTCTCAAAGTCCATAATATCGTCCAAATTAATAATATCAGTTTATAAAAAGGAAACATAAAGTAAAAATTAATGCAACTCTATTTGGGCGGTATTACATGCGCACGCATTATAACGTATAGACAATGACAGTATTATAGAATGCTCATCATCTGTCAGTTGCAGAAAGTTAGATTGTTGCTCAATAACGTATTATATGAATAATACAAAGAACCTGCTCGAAATGCTCTTATTTCATTCGCGACATCACAATCCAGAAACTCAGTTGCCATGTCGCGCCATAAAGTCCGCTTCCGCTAAGAATGACGAAGACGTACGTACTCGATGGAGGTTGCGCGAGAGGGGTCGTTAAAGCTCGTAAACGAGATAGACTATCGGCGGAATTTCCTTGATCCTCGATAATGCGGTGGAAACAATTTGCACACGTCCGTTTGTAATGAGAATTAAATGCTATATAAACAGAGATAATGCTTAGCATATTTAAATTTTGAATAATATTAAAATTTCATATAAAATAACGTCTAATGAAAGAACGTAATGTATTTAGAGCACACTTATTGCTGAATGAAACATATCCGGCAGCAATCTATTAATTATTTCCTCGAGTTTGAAGTATTTTTGAGTTATCTTATTTTAGAAATCTTTAAATATTGGAAACACACACACATATATATATATGTGTGTGTGTGTGTGTGTGTTTAAATCTACTTAAATGTATATTAACGATCAATATGATAACTTGTTACATTTTCTTAAAAATGTTTTTTAAAATTTGGACTTATTTAAAAAATTGGATATTAAAAGTAGTTCGATTTATCATTTTTATACGCCATTTTCCACAGAAAATAGACAAGTTGCAGAGAAAATCAATTTCTTTATGCATACAGTACCGAAAGCGCGATCATAATTAAATACTCGGTTAATCTATCATTTATTCTAATACAAGTCTTGCAGTTAAATTTCTACATTTCTCTACATTTAACCTTTATTTGATTTTTCATGCAATATCGTTACAAAAAAGAATTTAAAAAAAGGAAGAAGAAAGTGCATCATACATCATATTAAGTTGCTAACCTTCCTCCTATGACTCTTTTCTCAGGCTAACTTTCAGAGAAAAGTCGGTTTAAGTATTCTTAAGAAAGGGGGCAGGGGAGTATTTTGTAGTTCGGCATTTCGAAGGCGTGCAGGAATGCAGGGAGCAAGAGTACATATTTGCTTTTCCAGCCCCGACCTAGGCGAGGAGAAAAGGGCGGCGCGATGCGACAGGGGATGCGGGTGGACAGAAAGCACGCACTTCCTAAATCTATGGATTTCAAGGATCCTCCTTGAATCTCCGTGCGTCACAGTTAATCCTTCCTCTCCCCGTATTCGTGGATTCTTTTTCTGCCTTTTTCAGTTCTTATCTCTACTTTCCTTTCGAGACAGTTTTTTAAATTCTTTCGATTTTTCGAAAGCGTGACCCACTTATTTTAACTGAAGTGATAAATCGCGCAACAAGATTTATAGAGACAAAGGTAACAATGTTGATATAAATAAGCGTTAATATTAAACCTTCAATATAATTTTTATTGCTTTACATGCAATTACACTAAACTTTCAAATTCATACAGTCAGGATACAGATTACAATATAATATTTAATAATTACAATAATGTTAGTTTTTCGTTATTTTTATGAAAAAGAAGCTAGTACGTTCAAAAATAAGAGCTGTCAACGTTTTTTTATCATAAAATGATTTCGCGTCGGCATACATCAAAGATGAGCTGGAAAGATGAGATCGTTTGTCCCCTTTTAGTCCGCGAGCCGTAAGCGTCAGCTCGGAATTAGGATAATCGTCCGCGTGTGTTCCGTCCGGATTTACCTGGACGTCTATATGCGCGCATCCGTGTGTACGGACGGAGGGGCGGACGGCGACGAAGTGCAGCCAGAGGGGAGGATATTGTGACCCTTACGAACTAATCCGGATTAAATTCGAATCCCTGGCTATGCGGCTAGGCGACCTGCGAACATCCACCATGGCGTCTTGCGCCATACGATCGGGCTCGTTACGCCATTTAACCCTACGCGATACTCCCTCCCGAGAGACCGAGCACCTTTTGTGGTGAGCTGCCTTTGAATTGCCACCATTTTCGCCCTCGTCTCAGTGGACAGAACGATAAAGCTTCCAGAAACATAAAAGTTTTGATTTAATAATCCACAAAGTTGCGATGCAAAACCCGATCAGAAAATATATTTCGGGTGGGAAAGACCTGCAATGAGTATTTGACGTTCCGCAAACTCAAAAACGATCGCAAGTTGTGTATAAACACAGCATAGCTTAATTCGAACGAAACTATCCTTCGTTATGCCCGCAAAAAGCGGCTTTTTCAGATAGAAAAACTTTATTTATGCAGTTTTAATTTGTTTTAATTTTCGGAAGTCGTTTTATTATTTATAAATAACCGGAGTATCGCGAAGTCTAAATGATGTAATAACGAGTGAGATAATATTTAACGAACTCATATATTTTTCACGAAGTGAATTTACAAATTACGGGAATATTTCAACACAAAGGTGCGTTTGATTACAATGACTTAGAGATACATTTTGTTTATGAGAGCACGCGTGCAGTAAAGTTATATATTTAACATTTAGCGGAATACAAAAATAGGCAAAGGGGAGAAGAAAGCTTTTTAAAGTACAGCGAAAACGAATCGATTTATCAAATTATATATGTTGTAATAACATAGAGTGCATACGAATTGCAGCATACATAGAAAATTGCTATCTCCCTTTATTTCTCTCGCAATTCAGGAATGATTCTCTTACAGGCCGCCCTGTATACGTTCTAGCTTTCAACCTGACCACGCGTTAAGCTAACGGCAAAATCGATATCATAACTCGCGAAGAGCAATCGTGGTCCATATTGCGAATGAATATTTCTCACATGTACAGAAGTGCGTGTGTTGTGTCCTTATTCCTACGGTTCTTACATTTGAAGTCTGTCCTACATTTAGCTTGCCGAGCAAGTCCATACAATACATTACAAAATCTTACTCTTACCGATACAAAGGCTATCGACAAAGTAAAACAGTTCGTATAATATCCGTAAAATACTGTTTAAATTATACTTATTGCAAGTTATTTCTTTTTTGAAATTGCAAAATGTATCTTATGATCTTATTTAAATTTCTATTCCTAATTTCCAAAAAATATACAGAATATTCCGGAATATTGTGCATATTTTCTAATTAATTTAGAGTTCAATTATTTTTCTAGACATTTTTTTAACGAATATTAATTTTAATATATATTCTGTTAATTGTAGCATATTTATAATTTCGAGATAAGTTTTTGCTCATATTTGAATATATAAGTATTGATTGAAATATAACTGGAAAAGTAATAAGTATTAATATATTATAACGGTTAACTGTTTCGCGTTAGCTATTTGTCTTGAAGCAGTCCGAATAATGAAGATCGTAATGTAATTGCGCACGCAACGAAGCTTCAAGCCCCACTTAAAAATCACTTAAATCTCTTCAGTGTCTCTGTCGCGCATTATCTATGATGTCATCTTAGACAATAGACACGTCCCGTGTATAACGTCAGTTTTGTTCTGATGTTTCGTAAACTCGCTATTTCAATCTTTAAAGCTACTGTTCCATATTTTCTACGCACCATTTCCAATCTCGATTAATAAACAAACAGTTTTGAATATGTCGGAAATATTGTTTTAAACAATACGGCGTAAGATACATGGAAGATATTGATCGATGGAATAAAATGTCCATCCGTATTTTGATAAAATTAAATTGTCGTGATGGAACATCTTCGAACTCTGACCAAATTTACATCCTACTGACAATTCAACGAAGATCGATTTTATCACTATAGCTATCAAAGACGAAATTGATCGATAGACTCACAAAGATCTTTGATCAGTGTCAATGTGATTTTAATGTCGATCGATGACGCGCTCAAAAATCGGCACTTTAAGCGGATAAGCAAAAATAGAACGTTGGCGGACGTGTATTTTCAGGCACACCCTGTAGACAACGTTCCGAACTGTCGGTGGAGAACACATAGGATACGAGAGTGAGGGAGGCGGGAGGTGAGGGCGACGCGGTGGTACAGGCGAGAGAGGGTGTAAAGGGGGTGGGTTAGGATTAGCTGAGTTGTGTGCGTTGGATTTTGGATTTGGACGGCGGGCGGCGCACACACGACCAATAATCCCGGATTAATCCCAGACTCACGTGTACGCGCGCACGCACACTCGCGCGCGAGCGCGAACGCGGGCGCATACGTGCAGGCCGGTCAAACTCGGTGACGCAAGTGCAAACGTGTATGTGTGTATGTATGTGTGTGTGTGTGTGTGCTGCACCCTTGTGCCTGACACATATACACATACGCACGAAAGAGAAAGAGAGAGGGAGATGGAGAGAGAACCAGACCGGAGCCACTAAAGGATTTGGCCATGCACACACACAGCGTGGCCTGGCACACGTACGGCGCGGCGCCCAAAGATAATCCCCACGAATACAGAGCCCGGATAATCCCCGTGCAGGGCCGCGTATACGGCCCGCTTTCTGTCCCGTATGCGTGCACACGTACGCGCTCACTCATACGCGCACCGTGGATGATGGTTCGTACAAAAGGGCGGTCGAGAGGCTGCCAGGGGGGAGGGCGGCGGCGGGAGGACTATGGCAGAGCACACAAGGTTTAGAGGCTAAGCGGCTCATCCCCCAGGAAGCTTTACATCCCGTCCTGATACGACGGGAATTCTACGAACGATTCGAAAGATATTGTGCCTGTGTGTTAGCATGTGCGTATATATGTATACGCGCGTACGTGCACGCCCGCGAGTAACGCCGAGCTGCATCGGCGAGATATTGGTCGGCGCGAAAGAGATCTGGAACAAGGCGCGCTTTGTCGCGCGAATGACGGACGAGGAACGACGGGAAAACGCGGTGACGATGTCGGTCGACGACGTTTGGTGAAACCGGTCCGGAGCTGCGTCAGAGACGAGATAACCAAGTTATACGGGAAAAATTATCAATTCGACGGAATATCGCTTGTCAAACTTTAGATCTTTTGTCTCTCTGAACGAGTGCGTAATTTCCTATTTTTCGTTAACTGATACTTAAATATATACTGGCACAAAAGTTGTACTAATTTCGACGATAGGGGATAATATCGATCAGCATGGTGGTTAAACGCACGTGTTATCTCTGGTTTTCTTGAGAGAAATCGGAAAGGCACCGCTGCGATTTGCAAATGTAAATCGATTTTCTCACGCTGCTTCAAATACGATAGAATTAAAATTAATGTAAATGATAATACAAACTAAGAAGACGGAACTTTCGCGATTAGTTCAGTCTTAATGTTCATAGTATTGGAAGTAATATTACAGGAATCTTTCAGGCACGTAACGACAACGCATTTACATTCATGAAGTAATATATTTGGCGTGTAAGTACTCCTGTTTTTTATGCGCGCTACATGCCTGCGGTAATATTTTATCTTAAAAATTCGGTACGCATATGGCGCTTCACGCGATTTTCAACCGGTATTCCCCTTCATGGGAGAAAAATTCCGAAAGGTACGAGGGGTCGTCGGTCTATGACCATAATCTTAATCCCGGATTAAGCGATGCGGGGATTTGTATAATCCCGCTATTTTGTCTCCGCGGCGCACCTTGGGATTAAAGAGTCTAAAACCTCGCGGCATCTCCGGCGATAAATCTGCGGATTGTGACCTTGGATTACGTAATGCCGAATACGCCGTAATAAATGATTCATAAAAAAGATTTACTGTCTTCGCCGTGTGTCACCTGACTTTTCAGCATTTCCCGCCCGGACCCCCGAGAGTCCCTGTATAATAAAGATACAGTGGGATTTCGAGATTGCGCTTTATCATGGCCAAGTAATATCAAGATCCGCTGGCTTTGAACCTTTTGCAGTACTATTAACAAAATTCTGATTATCACCACCGCCGTTGTCGCTTAATCCCGGATTATACGATGCAACGCTACAGCGGCAAATAAATTATATGTAACGACAAACCGAAAATTCGCGTTGAACATAGAAATAACGGGTTACGTAGAGAATTCAGAATTAACGATTCACGTATCAATGAGACCGCCACGAAACGACATTAATTATTAATCCTCTGCAATGAAAAAGGAGCATTTGAAATTTTTAAACGGAGATATTTTTCGGGAAAACTCGGTTTATTAACGCATTTGCATATGCTAAATTTTATTTATCTTATTACAGCATAATAGGTATATTGTGTATATTGGTAATAGCATGTTTCGCGAATAATTATTACGTAAAATTTTTTGCTAAGAAAAAGCTGATTTGTGATAGAGAGATATTGTTGGATGCTCAATCTCTTGAAATTGAATAGGTATGATTTTCTTGTTTATTTTTGTGCTCTCCTCACAATATCGTTATATCGTCGCAGTATTATCTGGAAACGGAATTAGATCAAATGATCGCACATGTACGCACGGTAAATTCGGTCTTCTCTTCGGCTCGTCCTTCGAATAAAGGGGATTATCATGTCTCGCGACCCCGCCGACGTTTATCCCCTTGATCGGGATAGAAACTTCCCAGGAGATTATTGCAGCGAGTTTCGTGGGCCAGGGTAGCAGGAGGTATCGAGGAGGATCACGCCCACGTGTAGATCCTTTGTGCGTGCCATCGAAGAAGCGGCGTTAGCCTGTTGCTCTACGTGCGAGAACGTGAAAGAAGGAGACACACGTGACTCCTCGAGTTTCTGCTCGTTCAAGGACGCGCCGCGGAGTTCCGCCGCGCGAGGATTCTGCATTAGGCGCGGGATCACTCTCGGATCGGGCGCCGCGTTATCCCGCGCAAGGGAATTGGGATAAGGAGCCGAGGCGGCAATCAGGCTCGCAGGAGGCGCAAAAGTACGGCTGCCGCGCCCGCGACGCGAGATATGAAGGCCTGTTACTCGCGGATTTTTGGGCTTCTCGGTTTTCCAGACTCCTAAAACGCGGCCGCGAAGCCCCCGGGCCCTCCTTTGGCGAGATCCTGCGTTCCTGTTGCTCAAGGGTCATCTACTACCCTTTTTTACCTTCCTAAACGCCCGTCCGTTTTCTTATCGACTACTTACGTTGCTGCGTTAAACGAGCAAATATTGCTTCTTAAAATAATAATGCCAACGTTTCGTAACATTTTCTTTTTAGACGAATATATTATAATTAAGATATTACGTTGATTTGTTATAAACAAGTTATAATAAAAATGTTAAATTTTATTAAATAGTGAAAAACAATGCTAAATCACAAAATATAATTCTATTGAAAATCAGGAAAGCCAAAGTTTATAATAACGATAACTTATAGTCGCAAAAAGTATTCGTTGATAAAATATACTTTTTTAAAATACTAATGATGAACAAACAGCGTAAACAGTTTTTATTTTTATTATATTCTCTACAAAAGAAAAGTATAATAATTGATACAAATACAAAAAAGCTACGTATAGCTGTTTGGTATTCTCGATTTAAAAAAACAGAAAACATATACCATCCCAGTGAACACAGTTTCTAACAGTTTTATAACTGAGAAGTTACAAGTAATATTACGTCTGTCATACTCTGTACAACATAACAATAATATAAGAGGTTATTTATAAGTAATATTATCAGATTTACATTTAGAATACATATTGGATATATAAAAACTTCTATTCACGTAATATTGCATAAGATTTGTAATATTACGAAAATGTAATTTGTAAGACATAGGTGATATTACAAACGTTATTTGCAAAACAGGTTAATGTTATATTAATTTTGCACACAGTGCGTACTTGTCCATCAGGGGAAAAGGATCATAATCAAATCGAGTCATACTATTATTTTTATCGCTGATTAGATATAAGAATACAATTATGCTTTAAGGCTGATTTATAGAGACCGTAAACTGTTAACTTGGGCCGTAACTGTAAAGTTTCGACCAATCACGTCATTCGATTCCGTTGTGTGTGCGATAGCCCTTAGAACCTTCGCATAAGAACGCCCATAACACGTTAACTTAAAAATAAACTTATGTCAATGCACAAAAAAATCCGTTACACTAAAGGTACGTTCCACTTATCGCTCACAACGTTCGCAGAATCATTTCATCCTTATTGTTTAGCAAATACTAAACAAAGATAAAATGATTCTACGAACGTTGTGAGCGATAAGTGGAACGCATCCTAGGTAGCTGTGTTACAACCTCGATTAATGTTCGTGGGTAGCGTTTCGAATTTAGCGGCAAGTCCTGCGCAACTTGCATACAAACAGTTCTCATGCGCCGCGACGAGCGCGCTGCCGTCTCCGCGCGCTTGTCTTTTGTTTTCCCTTCGGCCCTTGCAGGCACAAGCGTGTAGCAATAGTCGCGGCAATCGGACGCTCTTTGTACCACGAAAGTGAACGGATTTCTTTGTGTATTAACATAAGTTTATTTTAAAGTTAGCATAACGTGTTACGGACGTTTTTGTGCGGAGGCTTTTAGCAGAGCTTTCATTGGGTGCATATAGAGGTACGATCGCTCATTGAGGGCTCAGTTCAATCGTCGTAAAATTAGTAAAAGTATTTTGATATTTCTAATATGTATCTGTCTTTTTCCTTATGCATTGATCTAATTTTTTAAATCTATATATTTTACATTATTAATGTATCTTTTTACTTCCAGATAAATGGATCGGCCAAAGCGCAATGTTACAAAACCGTTACGCTATCAAACCACATCATCAGAGGAAGAGTCGGTACAAATAAGATCTACAAGAGACGAAACATCCCTTAGAGACATCATGAATGAAGACATTAGACAACTGCAAAGTGTTCTCTAAAACTCGGATCCTAATCCCAATCCTATTTCTAATCCTAATCCTATTTCTAATCCTAATCCTATTTCTAATTCTATTGCTGATTCTAGTCCTATTTCTAATCCTAATCTTAATTCTAATCCTAATGTTACAAATTTAAATATTAATACGTTTTCGGCTATACCATCTACATCAAAACAAGTTTATTTACAAAATCAATATACCCATAATATACCCATTTCTATCCAAGCACAACACATGCTACCGCATACACATGACACGCGTACATCCATTACACACGCATCCACCG
>VBVR01005357.1:0-12269 GCA_011638315.1 Tetramorium parvispinum
GTTCATTTTTCGTTTATATTACTCATTTCTCATTTACTTCATATTTTGATTAATAAATGTTGTTTATATTAAATGAACTATAAAATATTGAAGAGGTACGATTTAGGAGACCGGTACGCATTCAGCAACTCTCCCCTACATATATTAAAAGATAAAAATTAATAATTTGTTTTATAAAAATGAAAGATTAAATATTATCTTCATTATATTATTCTATTAAATATTTTACTTTTAAAATTATGTATTAATATATGTTATAAATTTTAAAAAATGTTAAATAACTATCGCTACCTAATCACGCTACCTAAACTTGAAGAAACTTAAAACAATAGTAGGGACAATCGCGACGTTTCCGTCTCGTAGATTCCCTTTCGCTGATAAACTAGAAGGGTCATTGAGAAGCGTCTCATCCAGTGGCTTTCAATAATAGCTCATGCGTGCATTAAAACTCAACAGGTCTAACGACGAAGGCAAAACGCGGTCCGGATTACTTCGTGAGAGTGGATCCCCTTTGATCCGAAAAAGCAGTCAACTCTCTCCGCCCTTCCGCTGTCGGCTAGCACCGATCGCGCCCCGTCTGCAGCTTTTAAAAGTCCGATCGAACCGCGCCACAAAGAGGATAAATGCGACTGACAGACAACGAAGTTCGGAGAACAAGTGGACGGCCCTACGAGCCGAACCGGTGCAGGAAAACACGGCGGAGGTGCCGAAGGCATAGGAAGGAAGAGAAAGCGAAAGGGGCAAGGGGAAAGAAAAAGAGGGAGAGAGCCTATTCACAACTGTGCTATCGTAAATGGGTTAAATGGCAGGTCGAGAGGGCAACCAATTTAAATCACCGCCAATTCTGTGGAGTCCAATTCGATTCAGCGAGATCGTTTTGAAACCGCCCGACACCACTTCCATTTTCACTTTCCCTGTTTTCCACCTTGCCGTCCTCTGACCTCACCTGCGTATTCACCAGCTCGATATCATTCCCGATTGTAATAATAATGAGTTAACTTTCAGGTAATTTTCTCGCTGTCTGATTCGCACTTTGACATTCACGCAAACTCGGTACATACATTCAAAGCGACGATATCTGTTTTCGAGTAATCAATGTTCAAATGTTCTCGCCACCGCAAAAGTCATTCGGCTCGCATGCTGGTACTTACTCGCTATAATTTCAATTACAGGTGTAGCCCCTCGTCGCGCAAATGTAATTGCGACGCGTGTATGCATAAATGCGGGTCGATTTATGCGTAACGCAATGTCGTATGTTACGGCCGGAGACATACGATTTTTAAAAGTCGTATTTATCCGTTATGCCTGCGGGCATTTCTCGAACAGCTATAATGATGACGCAAATAACTATTATCATCACTATATCATCACTTGCCAGTTAATAATTATCATAAGTATCAGATCTAATTAACATTTGAAGTTAGAGTCGGCTTTTGAGAATAAAACACGCGATGAAATTTATACTCTAATTAATGTAATTATAGAATCTTTATTTTTTCGTAATAAATGTTAATGCATCTAGAATAATCAAACTGTCAAATATTAACAATTACAAATATTATTAATGCCGTCATAATTACGATAGTCATTTGAAGGTATAACACCTTGAAACCACATGTATCATATCGGGTTATGTCTATGCGCGTTCTCGATATCCAGTGTACTGCGAAAAATCGACAACGAGGAGCAAAAAAGCAGAAAGAGGGCGGATAGGGAACGAGTAGGGTCGAAGAGGCTGAACCCTCTGGAACTCTCGTTGGCAGCGGGCCAGCCTCGATTCGCATCGTCATCGTGTACTTTCGGTGTATAGGATTGTGTAAGTAATAGAGTTCGCCCGAGTACTCCATTAAATTGGCACTCTGACGGTTTCACAATCCGCGCGGAAAAAACCCCGGGGGGAAATTCACTGTTTCTAAGAATAGACGTGGCGCATCTTCGCCCTTCGCTAATATTTTTCTTTACAAATTTGAAATTATTCTTTCCTCAAATCCACCACTAATTTCTTAAGAATATACATATCTTTTCATTAATAGAAATGATTAAGATTCTTAATTATATATATATATATATATAGATTGATATAAGTCTATACCTCAATATTCTAAAATAGTTATCTAACACATGTGGGGTATCAAATCAAAACTCATTTATTCCACTTTTGCTATTTTGTGGGAAATTAAAAGAAGACATATTTTTTATTTGGTTTCGCAACTCCAAAAGTTTTATCAATCCTTTTAATGGAAGTGCAAAATACTCAGATTATTAAATATAACACCTAAAAACTTTTGAAGTTGCGAAATCAAACAAAAAATGTTTTCATTTAATTTCCTACAAAATAGCAAAAGTAGAATAAACGAGTTTTAATACCCCACACATAAGGAACACTCATCAGATTTAATCATATCTAAAAGAATCAAGCGTTTACGGATCATAAATTCAAGAGAAATGCGTTCTTTCATTTTCCCATTCGTAATCGATATCATCTTTACATATATTTATATACATTTATAAACATTATTGTGCAGTATATTGTGCAGCTAATTACTAATAATTATTAACAAGATTCTATATTATTAACAGTATATAACATTTATAAACATTATTGTGCAGTATATTGTGCAGCTAATCATTAATTATTAACAAGATTCTATATTATTATTTTAAATTATTGAGATTAGAAAACTTCTTCGCGGCGCAAATTTCTTCAAATGAAGAACGTATTGATTTCAACCTTTACGTAACCACACTCAACGTTCCTTTAACCGTTGTAACAGCAGAATGTGTTACAGACTCCTATGAAAAACGTACACCGAGCGATTAATCGTCGTGACACGTTTTTGCTGCCCTAAATGCATTCATAGAACAAACCGCACCATATGTAAAATACATAGAAAAACAAATATATTATACACATGACAGTAAAACGTCGATGTCACGCTGTTGTTTATAATGCTTAATATTGAACCGTTAAATGAAGCGTTTAGCGCACGAGCATCGCACACCGAACCGCAGGCAGTCGATTTATTTCCTTTCGGCTGCGCTCGCGTTTACAGCTGCGATAAGATCGCCGAGAGGGGTTGCGCATCGTCTACGATGGGCGTGGCTCCTAGACGTATCATTTATTTACATTACCATTCGCGAATGATAGCTCATGTATGACAAAGATACAAAGTCCCTAATTCTCAATTGATTAAAAATAATGATTATTTGCTAATTATTGTTATCCCTGTATAAGCGAGAATTTATTAGCGTATATAGATAAGCTACATTTTTAAATTCGGGTTATAATTTCTATAAATGTATGTGATGGGGTATATCTAGCTTTCTATAATAATTTGAAAGTTACACAGTATACGCAGCACTAACACATCTTAAGAAATTAATTACATTGCGCTATTTTGTTGGATTTTGTTGGATATTGGAACATCAGTAAAATTATTATCCCGACAGTAATATTGTATGCACTTTGATATTAATGCAACCGTTTCCCTCGCTTTATTTGCATCGATAATTTTCGCCATCCGCACGCATGGCGAAGAGAGATTAATTAATTGTCGTTTGCCCCCATTCAAAGAGTCATCATCTATCGCCGTGAGTGATAATTTAAATAAATTGTGCGATCGTGAGACACGCCTATGGAGGGAAGGACGAATGCAGTTTCACGGCGATCTTATCTTCTCGTGTCAATTAACATTGTACGGTCGCGAGCGTATGAATCGCGAGGAAAATATTCACCGCCCGTCGTAAGCGACTCATTACGACCGTTACATTGTAACTCATTTCGTGTAATAATGGAGCAATTACGAAGGAAATTGTCTGTATCCGTTTCCAGTTATAATTCCGGTCGTTTTCCGGTCGTGTCCCTCAAGGCGACGCGTTCAATGGAAGATCCATAATGTGACTTTAAAAAGGAATAAGGTGTAAAATTATTATTAAAAAAAAATTCTAAAACTCGAACAAATTCACTTTTATCACGAGCGAATTTATCTGTGGATGTTGAAGCCAAATATAGAAAAATTGCGTTAATGATAGTTTTGTTAGATGTGATTCATTATTGCCCGAAGATATTGCTGTTTATATAAATTTATAAAACAAAGATAAAGCGGAGGTGACTAACATCTTTCTCCGAATAATGTAGATTTGGTATTCACATGCACGTATATCTGTGTGTCCTCCAAATGATAACGCTTCTCTGAAACACATTGTATCACCCGTAAGCTCAGACGGTCATAGGCAAATTTAACCGCCGATGATTTCACGCATCATCAACGACGTACGCGACGGGCGCGTTAAGGCTGACGCCACACTTGGCTGCATCTCCGGATATGGTATTCCCGTTCGCGATGGAAGAGCGGGTATCGTTCATGAATGATAATTTAAATAAGTAATACTGCTTTTCTGGACAAGAGCCACGCCTCTATCGCAGCAGGTAAATGCCGATCGCGAATTGAATAATTGTGTGCAATCGTGTGCAAAAGTTTCGACGGCATTACGCTCGATCATTACGAACACAAATGCAAAACCGAAAATTATTTTTCTTTTACATTATTTTGAATATCAGTTATTTTTTTAATAGAATATGCGTATAGGTACTATGTTAATTGTTCCGATTCAATATAAAGTCTTCTTCACCCTTTTTCCTCAATTTCCCTAATTCTTCCTATTATTTATCCCCTGTTTCAATTTGTCTTTGAATTTTAACATAAACAATACATATAACTGCCAATAATCCATAAATTTCTGTTACACTATATATATTTACCTTATGGAAGGTAATGTAATTACACAGTTTTCGTTTTCCTTTAATTAATCGCTTACACGTGTACATAATTCCAAATGAGAGAGGCATATACTGCCTTTAAAGAAAAAAGTCTTAATTTAAAAAAAATTGAATTATGTCCATATTATGGTTTTTGGATTCATTTTCTAGGATTTTTGGTAAAAAAGTCCGCTCTTCTAATGCTTTCAAATTGCTAACAAAATACGTCAGTACCAAATTTAATTTAAAACTAAAGAAAAACAACTCAAAGTAATACTTTTGAAGTATATCTTATGCCCAGATTGAATTGGGCTATTTAAGTTATTTTCCTTTAATATATTACACTATCTACTTAATTACTTGATATATTAATGTATCAATTAAATACTAAATTTGATTGTCTTGAAAAATTTTCATTTCTATAGTTAAAGTCTTCTTTCTTAGAAAAGTAGCGTAAATACCATAGCCAATCTCAATTCCCATAATCGAAGAGAACTGATTCGGCGCAAGGTAGCAAAGTGAAACTCGATTGTTGCTTTCTACAAAATTAATCACGCTATTTGGCAATAAGCTACAGCGGCGAGCGTATATCCAACGTTTTCACGTACGCATCGTCAACGCGCCACCGCCGATCGTGTTTATATAACAAGATTTATTATAAAATCGCGGAAGAGTATGTACGCCGGTGCTTACTTTCCAACATTAACGAGCGCGGTTCATTGCATGCTGTTTTTACGGACAATCCCGTACCGTCAAATCGTACCGTGAAACAAGAAGTGGAGATGTTCATTCATACGATACGATTTTTTCGCACGCACAAAAAAGCGCATCTAATCTATTACGTACCATGTTACTCGCGTAATCATTTATTTTAGAGATTCGCTATTTTTAGCCGTGGTTATTTAATACAACGCATTAAGTCGCTATAACGTGTCATATCAAATGAATTTGTTTAATGCTTATTATGCGTATGCAAAACCCGCGTTGAATGCCGTGAATGATTAAACGCGAACTCTGTTTTCTTCGGTACATATCTTTATGCGAGATGTACCATACCTTTTGAACGCCAGTCTAAGGCCAGACGTTGGAGAGAAAGAGGCGGGGAGGGCGAGGAATGATTCGAGAGTATAGTGCGAGAGGGAATTATACTTGCATGAGCCAGGCCTCCCTCCGGCCCTCCGGCCTGAATGGTAATTAAAGCGTGCGAGACTTTCTTACAATGCTCTTAATTCCCAAGGAGGACAGCTCGTCGAATCTCTGTTTTGCGAAGAAGCGATCGAAATGTTATTTTTCAAAACTCATAGATACATAATCGTAAATATATGATCTTGAAATAATATAAACATACAAATTTTATTTCAAAACAACACTTGAAGAGGAATAACAGATATTTTATCGTACTGCTTCATAAATATGATAAAAGTATGTAAGATACTTGCTTTATAATTATACATAAAAGTGACCGTGTTTAAAGTCATAAGGTAAAAATATTCCCTGGTTGACAACATTAATTTTCAATTAATTGTAGGAAGTAATCTTTATAATTAATTCAGATACAGATTATGAGGTAATGCTTATCACTGAATTTTGGAGCTGATAAATAATAAGTTGTATTTAAATTACGCGGAAAAAAATGTTCGTGATTGTACGCACTCCATAACACGAGAAAGAGCACGAGCTCGAAAAACCGGAAGTATCGAATTTGTTTTTATTTCCGACATATAGGGAACACGTATGTCTCGCGATCAACAGGTGACCAGTTGAATATTGGGTAGGTCGACGTTTCGCAGGAAACGCACGATTGCCACACTCGCAACCTGTGGTCGTGGGTCATGAATTTCAAAGATGTCCGTCAACTTAAAGTCCGATGAAAACTGTTTAAATTGCGTATACAATATATACAATAGTTCATCGCATACAAATTAATACAACTTGATATAAAGAAAAATTTTAGAAATCCTTTATTACTGTGTTCATTTATTGTTATAAATGGTCTACTAATATTTAGAAGTTAATTGTAACATATTTTACAACGAATATTGAAACTATTAATTCGATAATATAAACCAATTGCACAAAATTCATCTTCGACGAATGAGTTTCAGGTCTCCCAATTTGGTTCATTCGTCGCACGCAATGATGTTCAACGCAGAAATACGAGTCGCAAACGGTCTCGCGTTATAAATCACGTCCACGTAGTGGCGACTCTCCTCGAAACGTCGACACCATAAATATCACGCACGCAAAATAAACAATCCGGAAAGAGATCGATTTGTCCCATCGAACCATTCCAGTCGATCGACTTTCCGTTACCCTCCTTCGCTCTCCTCCGTCTAGCCACCCACTTCATCCGACTTTTCCCTAAACGGCATCGGGAATTCCGAAGAACTTGAAATCTCTCGCACAAGCCGTCGACCAGATAAATCATGCGACTCCCGCCCGCGGTCGTCTACTTTCGTCTTTGGCTCTCTTAAGTCGCTTCTGTCCACGCGTCCGCGTCGGTATGCACGTCGTGTAAACTTTCAATGTGTGCATGTGTGTGATACATATGTATGTACGTCGAGTTAAGATTACATGTCCACAAGTGTTCACAATAGATGAAACCAATGCAGAGGCAACAGTTTGCGAAAATCCACGAAATACACTAACAATTTATTCATTTATTAAAATAGATTAAAATCGCGGCAATCCAGCTCTTTCTTTGTAACAGGACAATTTATATGGCATCTCTTTTCTTCACACAGATAAATAAATAAGAAATAAAAAATATCGACATGGTAAATGAACTTTAGAATTAAATTCGATTCACTTTGATTGCTCAAGACGCAGGATAATCTTTAGCCCTCGACAGAACGAAACTGTTAAAATACGAAACGATTGAGCTTTATTATGAGAGATACCCACTTATGTACCTCACTAATTGCTAATTAGAATCAATTTTTTTTTAAAACGTCAATATTTTTATAAAAGATGTAAGAAAGATCTAGATAATTAAAACACAGGTAGAAAATTTTATCTACTAGTATATGTTTATTATCGAAGCGGATATTATAAAACCTGAATTGATACTGCTTTTTAGTTTAATAAAATAAATCATTGCAAAACATGAGTGTATTTTCTTTCTTACTGTACGCGTATCTTGCAAAAAGGATTCAAATATTTGCAACATAAAATTATTGAATAATAAAATATCTTGTGAATACTTTCATTTAAATATCAAATCGATGATTTGTCCTAAATTATGTTTATCGTTTACGGAGTAAAGCGCAAAAGCAGGGACAAGCATGAGGAAACTTTTCGATCATCAATGTCTCTTCACTATAGATATCATATTGTTAGCTCCATATTTGATTAGACTTGTAGTCATATTTGACTACAAGTCTAATCAAATATGGAGCTAACAATGTGATATTTAGTGAAGAGAAATATATGTATAGAAGGGGGGGGGAGAAAGGAGAAAAGGAGAGAGAGAGAGAGGGAGAGAGAAAAGAGAGAAAAAGAGAACAACTGTGCCGCACGAGTGCACGCAAAGTCGAAGCGTCGCCGTTCGGTATCCGTCGATCCCTCGGTGTTGCGGTCAGGCGTACGTGCGAGCTTCGCGATGTTACGATCCGATAAGCATCCCCCCTTGGGCCCCTCGGCCGCTCTCTGCCACCCCTCCGTGCCCCTCTCCAAATCGACTGAACGATCCCTCACGCGCGCCGCTCGTCGTGCACAGCCTCCTCTTCGGCCTCACCGCGACCTCACCGCGGTCGTAAACGCGGAGATAGAGAGAGAAAGAGAGAGAGAACGAGATCTCATCGACGTGTCTTCGTTCCACACGATCGCTCCTCGTCTCACCTTGCGGTCTCGCCGCGCACCTCCCCCTCCCACGCGAGTCCGATTTCTCCTTCTCCTTCTTCTCCACCACCCAACCTCGAGATACTCTCGCGTAGACCTCCTGCCGCAACAGCTATTCTTGCTTTCGCCGTCCTCGTCGCACCGCTCGTCGCCGAAGGATCCGAGGGTCGTACCGTCGGGCTCCACTCCCGTCAGGCCGGTTCCCTCCTTCGAGATTCGAGGCAGCCTGCTATGGTCGTCCTCTTCCAGCAGCAGAGGGTCAGCGTGATGTGTTCCTTCTTCTTTGCTCACTTTGTTCCACTCAATCTTATCCCTTTCGCTTTATCTTTATTTAAATAAAGAGAGAAAGAGAAAGAAAACACTCACGCGCGCATCGTGCATCCTTCTTTATCGATTAGGGATGATAGCACAGGTTTGTCATGTGTCTCTGTTTCCGACTGTCTTTTCTCTAATCCTGGATTGATCTCGTCAATAAAAAACAGTCCGATGAGTGACTCTAGAATCGTTTTTCTTTTTAAAAATCGGGCTCTTTTTGTCCGTCTCTCACTTTTTCTCTGTCTCTCTTTATTCCCTTTCACTGTCTGTATGCTCTTCTTCCTCTTGCTGTCGCACTGCATTTTTCTTTCGCGGAATACGTTTCTGTTTTTCTTGTATTTCTTCCCTTGTCACTTTTCTGCGTTAGTCCTCTTCAAAGGGACTGTTTCTATCGTTCAGTCAGGTAGAGTTCTTTCTCTCTCCCTTTCTCTTTCATTTCACTAGATAGATCTGTCTCTCTCACGCACATTTCTTCCCCCTCTCGTTATTCTTGACTGGTTCTGTCTTCGTCGTTCCATCGGATATATCTGACGTTCTACTCATTCCTTCCGACTCGCGCGTTGTATTTCATGCGTACCCTCTCACTCCATTCTTACTAACACTCTTCTCTTTTCCTTCTTTCTCCTCTCTCTCTCTCTCTTTCTCTCTCGTATACATACACATATATTCATTTGGACGTGTATGTGCCAACCTCGCCTTGGCTCAACGAAATACGCACGCGTGTCTCCACGGGCGACGCTCGTGATACCTCAAGCGTGTGCGTTACGCGTATACACGTAATACATATATATGCGCGTGCAGACTCGTCACGGTCGCATTTATACGCGCGTAAACGCGGCAACATGGACAAGGGACGGCCAAACCCCCGAGATCCTCACCGATCTCAATATCGTGTCGAAGTCCGCTTGCAAGCAGTTGTGACTCTAGATTTTTCCCCCCAAGCATCGACTGATTAGACGATTAGATTAAAATCGTTTAATCCTTAACATATAATATTTTATCCGAACATATATATAAAGTTCAAACATATTCAACGGATCTGTTCATATTCGAATATATTCTTCTTTCGCCGTAATTCTGTATAACATTCTATAATAATTTGCAACTAAATTCGAAATTAAATACATGGTACTATTTGTGTATATGTATATATCTCTGTGTAAAATAAACAAACATTAAAAAAAAATCTATATAGTTTTATCACATATCTTTCCAGTTTAATAATATCTTGACATAAAGTTCCCAACATCCACATATAATTATTTAAAAGAAAACCACGTACATATATCATATCGCATATCATGAGAAATAGATAAACTTTGAATTGAACGTGATATGCACGGTCGATTCGATTCGATAAGATTTATTGATTAGCTCATCTTACGATTATGAACAATTCCGCTTGATCAAGCCGAATATACGTATTGCCATGTATTAACCGAATGAGATATAGGTATATTAACAATCTGATGTTTCAATTCAAAATTGAAAGAATGATTGATGATTTTTTGATCGTCCGGAATATTTTAGGATGCTCATATTCGCAAATATTCAACCGACACTTAACCTCGAGCTATCAGTCGGCGAGCTATTCGTTATATTTTCTACTGTCATAAGCGATGCGGATCGTCAATTATCCAAACAACTTCGCGATTCTCCTCGTTAATCGCGCGCCAATTGATAATACTTCACATTTTCAATCTACAATCTAGCGAACCTTTTTCATCGCGTCATACCACATACATATCGGCCAATCGATTTCCCATTCCGTTTACAGCGGGTACATGAACAGTTTCCCGCGTGTTTCACATATCCGCGAAAGATTGCAGATTATAAAGTAAAAACACAACAAGATATTAATATAATTTATGTTTGGTATACAGCCACAATATTGATAGATTTACGCCACACTGCACATCAATAAAATCTGCTGAAAATAAAATAATTCATGGTACATCGAGTTATAGTTTCTTCAAATATAATACATTGATAGTAAAGTTGTATATCAGATAGAACTAATAACAAATAATCAATTTCATACGAAAAATAATGATAGAGCGACGTATCGGCGAAACGAAATAGCGTCGCTTCACGAAGTGGCATTCACCGAAACATCATACGTCGCGCGGACGTGCACTCATGCGAATCGACGAGATAGTGTCATCTACCACGATCCTTTCGATTCCGACCGCTTCGACTCGGCTAAACGGGGAATAGGTAAGAGGCTCTCGAGGAATTTTAGCCTCAGAAAGGGACATATCGACCTATCTCGCGAGCTATCGGTTACCTCCATGACGGCTATTTGGTGTTCTTCGGTGAACATCGAGGTAACGCGTGGCTCCGTGCTAATGCGAGTGATTAGTAATGGAAGGATCTTCGAGTTCAAATCCCGACCTTCATCCCACATACAATTTTTAGCAAGAAGTCACAGAAAATCTTGTAGATCTAGGTGAAACATTAGGAACTGATATAGCCCTACTTGCCCAATTTCTTACTATAAATTATACTATTCTATTTCGACTGCATTTGTTTTGCCTTTACGCCGTAAGCGAAACGACACTTATTTAATATTTATGTCAATAACTTGCACAGCAATTTGAAAATTAAAAAAAAGAAGCAGAAGATAATAGGCATATAGATTATATTAAAATATTTACGAATCTAATGATAACAAGGTGACATGTAAAGTAGAAGATAGAAACAAAATTTGGATTAATTAACAATAGTGACGAAATATTGTTCATAAAGATTATAGTACACGAAAAAGCAAGTAACTAACAATAAGAAGAAGGAGAATTTTGAAATATCGAGCACGACTTATTTTTCGGAAATTTATCTATATAGTTTATCGATTGATTTCTATTGATACATCGAAGAAAAAAAGATTAACTGTGTAAATAATAATAATAAATCTATTCCAAAGACGTTATAGATCCGGCAAGATAGATCTAGAATCACCGACTTAGTCGCGAAATATACATTGTGGAACTCTGATGGGAGCTGTCCCATAAATGGTCAACCCTCTTGCAAAGAATTCCAAAGCGTCTTCTTATGTGCCAGCAATAACTTACAATGTACCGACTTCGAACCAAATCGCCGAGAGTAGGGTGAAAACTTACTCTCGACAATAATTATTGTTTACATTTAAGAGACCATGGCCCTTTTCTTCAGGTTGTACTATGCGAAATATTTGGGAATGCGCTGATCTACTCTCTAAAAGAGAATCAGTGTATTTTCACTGGGAAACAGTAAATAGTCATTGATTGAAGCAGTTATAAGTATACCACTTAGAATCGGTGACATTTCACTGAAAGAATTAGTTAGTAATATTGACTGTTTCAATCAGTAATATTGG
>VBVR01005358.1:0-11385 GCA_011638315.1 Tetramorium parvispinum
GTATAGCATAATAACTAGAGCTCGGAAAAGGAACCGGGTAACAGGCAAACGGGTACCCGCTCGTCCGCCCGTTACCCGTTACGTACGGTTCCGGACCGGTTCTGCGGGTACCCAAATCAAAACGAGTACCCGTATCCGTACGCACGGACCGGTTCTGCGGGTACCCACATATTCGGGTACCCGTACTCGTGCGTACGGGTACGGGTACTCGTTTTGATTTGTACCTGTACTCGTACGAACGGGTACGGGTACCCGAATATGCGGGTACTCGCAGAACCGGTCCGGAACCGTACGTAACAGGTAACGGGCTTACCCGATTTTCCGGGTATTCCGAGCTCTAATAATAACTCAGGCTTTCATTTACACTCTGAAATGATGCGAATAAAATTTTGAGCACTACATAAAGACTGTGTTTCAAAATTGCTGCCAGTACTGAAAATCTATAGTTCACGTCACGTAAATTATAGTTTTTCAGTATTGGCAGCAATTTTGAAATACAGCCAAAACTAGCTTTCGAAATTGAAGTCGTTCATCTATCGATACGATGTTTTCTTTTTTTTTTTTCAAGCATACAGGCTAAAAAATTTAAAGGCTTTTGGGCATCATGGAACCAGTCGTTAAAGATTCAATGTCTCATCCCTACTTGTAAATCATCACGTGGAATGTTTCGAAATGTTTATTCATCACAAGATGAACAGCGAAGGTGATCCTTAACAAACTTGGGCCAAATTCCAAACGAGTAACCAGGTAACGATGTCAGATCGTTCGATGAAAAATCTAAATGCTGCTGAGGAAATAATCTTTTCATAATTTTTAATTTAGAGCTTGCGCGCCGAAAGAAAACGCTATCATGGCTGTGAACGACAACACTGTGGAAATGGAAATTGCTAAGGGCGAGCGGGACGATGTAATCGAAAAGTATCAGCCTTCAGGAAAGAAAGAGATGCGAGACAAGTCGCGCCCGAAGATGTCAACGAAAATTGTGAAAGTAAAATACTCGAAATATTTCGAAATAGTCATTTCGTATGGTCACATAATCTAACAAACAGCAAAAATGTGCCCGCTGGCATTTCACCGACGAAAATTGTTGACAAACACTTAGCAAAAATCTGACTTTTGACCATCTAAAACTATTAATACCGTAACTAATCTTCTCGCTTTCTCGCATAGAGCGATATACCGCGAGTTTCCACGGCAGTCGCGTCAGTACGGATCACGGAACTGTCACAGCCGACGAAGCAGCGGGTGCTGAACACGCTGAACGAGAAAGGGATGATGTTGCCGCCGGCGTTCGTGGATAATCTCATTAAGATTATCGAAGTCAAGACCTGCTTAACTCCTGAGTAACGTGTTGTACTTTGCCCTAGATAAGAATTCTGAGACTAATTTGAACAGTATTTCAAATAATCTTACTTAAGGAATGCATAAAATCCTTAAACGCTTCACTGAGAAAAAAAATTTAGTATCTCCAACTGTTTAGTTGAGTTGTTTTTTAATAGCAATCAAATATCTTGTTTAATATAATAAAAGCTTTAATTGTTTCTATTAAATGTATTTTACTGTCTTGTTTTCTAAACCAAATAATTTAACAAAATATAAGCAAATAACAGTTGTTTACAGCAATTAAATAGTTTTGTTGGGCATATTTTAACCAAAATGTTTTGTTATTCTTACAAAATTTTAACTCATAGAACAAAACATTTTTTCGAATGTACGTATAATTTTTTATAGCAATAAACATTGCAATCATAATATTATTTTAATATTTTAAAATATTAAAAATTAATTAATTAAAAAAATATATTTAAAAAATGCTATTTACCATCACAGACATCGTTAGAAGTATTGTAATATCTTATTATTAGCATTTTTTGGTCTAAATAGGGCCCTATCTGGTCTAAGATAAGAGAGATCTCGCCTAATGCGTTAGATACGTCGCTCTCTCCGAAACGTCCGATTCCGTAGAGATTTATTTCCCAAAAACAATTCCATTCGATCTCTTGTAGAGAAGCCGCGCGGGCTCATCGCCGAAAGGAACGCAGAATGAGGAAGATGAAATTCGAGCCGCTGTCGCTCGAGAAGAAGCGAATGGATCAGATCACGGAGGATATCACGTACGCGACGACGTTGGACCGCGACGCAACGATGCTCCAGTTCCTAATAACGGAACGTTTCGTCAGAAGTATCTTCGAACATCCACGCGAGATGCGGGAGGGTGTCCCGGAGATCGCGGATGTGATAATGAAGCGTTTAACATCCCTCGACGAATACGCGGATGCGAGAAACGGCGACCGTACGACGGAGCAGTTGCGGCTTTTAGCGGACGTGATAGCCCGTTGGATAACTGAGATACTTGACGAAGTTGTTGAGACTAAGGGTAATATTTCATGCATCCGACAACTACGTTGTCGGATGTAGTGATTGGCTGTCGATGAGTACCCAAGTGGGAGACTTTCGTCGTATAGTTACTACATTTTTGTCGGATTGAAGTCGGCTGGTGATCGACTTCATACGACAAAACTGACAAGCAGCAGATACCAAGTGCAAGTCCTAACGTTGCCTTAATGAATATTACATGTATACGACAAATTTTTGTCGTACGGACCACCGCATGCCCACTAGCGACCAATCGCTACGTCCGACAATGTCGTTGTCGGATGCATGAAATATTACCCTTATACGGAAGCTTTGAAGAAGTATCAGCAGAAAAGACGGAGGGAAAGATATAGAGAAGTAACGAGTAACAAAACTGAGAATGGGGAACGAATGGATGGAGATGAAGAGAAGGATGAAGATGGAGAGAAGGAAAAGCAGGAGGAAAATAACTATGAATCAACAAAAAATACAACTTGACAATTGACGTTAAAAACCACGCGAACTTTGGTGTAATTAGTGACAAATAGACAATAAGAACTAGAAGTAAGAATATGCACGGCATAATATAAGGACGAGCTGATAGCAAATATCGATAAGACTCACTAGTTATAGCTTAATTGGTCACTTCAATTAAATTTAATTAAATTAAATTTAATTATTGCTTAACTCAGCTAATAGAATTATCAACATAATTTGTGTTAGAAAAAAAGGAATATTAGGCAGAAATGCTAATTGGTTAACATTGAAAATTAATCGTTGATGTTTTAGAAATTTGGTCAAGGTGATTTTAAATATACTTTAATTAAAGATATTTAAGTAGAAACCCAATGAGAAATAGTTGGTCAAATTGATGTCAAATCGATATCGATTCGATGTCTTTTGTGTTGAAAAGGCATCACGTCAACGTCGATTCGATGTTTTTTCGATTATCATTTCTCATTGGGAAGGCTTCTGATGATTGAACAGCGTATACGTATAACAACAACTGCGTATGTAACAACAATTATTACTATGGAAAGTTTTGCTCGATCATTTGCTACCAATTTACTGTCGTATTGCACCGTACATATTCTTGCATTTTGCCACCAATTTGCTTTCATTACATGAGCTGCGAGTTATCTCTCATTTTCGCTGTCATTTTGCAAATATTGATTTAAATAATTAATTTTTTATCAAATTTTTTTTCTTTCTACCAAGGAAATTTATTCGGTTGACAAAATGCTTTGTTTAGATTTGCTAACGAATTAAATACAACTTTAATGAATTAAAGATGCTGAAAGATATTTTCTCTATCGAGATAAGAAGCGTGAAAATAATTTTATTGTTATAATAAAGCAAACATCAATGTCGATTTTACAGCCCAAATAGCACAGATGATTGTTACACACTCAAAAAGGATTCACTTTTTAAATTTTTTATGAATTAACGTAATCTATTCCAAATGCCATCAGAAGACATCCTTTAAAAAAGGATTCAATAAAAGAGTATAAAAAAGATTTTTTTTATATTCGAAAAAAAGCCCAGGAGTTGGTGATGTAAAAGCGAATTTTCTTCTTAACTCTTAAGAGTATTTTTAGAACATTCT
Source organism: Tetramorium parvispinum (assembly GCA_011638315.1). Lineage (NCBI taxonomy): Eukaryota > Metazoa > Arthropoda > Insecta > Hymenoptera > Formicidae > Tetramorium > Tetramorium parvispinum. The sequence continues at coordinate 3,962 of VBVR01005358.1, forward strand.
TAAAACGGGATGGAAAAGGAATTTATTTCATAATTCGGGAATTCAAAAAGAATCCTTTTTGGATTCTCAGTGCTATCCGGATTAAGATTCCAGCCAACGAATAAAACGACCGTGCAGCGTATCAAGATCGACTTGAAACAACATTGAACTATAAGATCAAACAATGATCTTAATTTTGTCTCTCATCTCTAGCCTAATATCAATATTCTCCTATCGGTTCTTTACAAACGAATTTACAAAGTCATCGCAGCTGCATGCGAAGCGTCAGCGCGAAGTAGGTGCAAGTGCAGCAGCGCAGAGGGCAGACAGATAAGCGCGCGCCTGCGCGTGCGCGTGGCTCGCCGCATGCGATGTCCCACGCATGTATTGTACCACGTGAGGTGTAGTGGTGTAAGGTGGCGGTACTTGCGGATCGTCTCGGAGCCGGAGAGAATCCCCGGGTTACCTCGGGTCCGAGGAGGAATAAGAGGCGGACGCCGCGCAGTTCGTAGTGACGTTCGCGGGTGTCCTCGACGGTGGCGGGCACCCTGTGCGTGCACGGTCGTCACGTAACGGCGGCCGAGTGGCGAGCAGTGGTGGCGGCGGGCGTGGATCCCGTGACACTTCCGGGCGCCTCGAAGGACCCGCCGCACACCGTCGGGCCGCCTCACGGGCCGTACGCCCGATTATGCTGTGCAGACACGCGGTCGCGCGCCAGCAGGATGAACGCGCTCCTACGCACGCTGCTAACGCTCGCGCACCTCTTGCATAGCCTGTACCTGTCGGTGCGGTACGCATGCGACACCGCGTACCGCTGGTGCACCGGCTCCTGGCGCGCCGATGCGACGACGGAGCTCGACGCGCTCGTCCGCACGCTCACGAAGTCCAAGAAGCTACCAAGGCACCTGGTGATCGTGCTCGGACTGCGCGACGAGCCCGTCCTCGACTGTGTGCGTATTATTGGATGGTGCATTACACTTGATATACCTTACGTCAGCTTCTTTGACCGTGATGGTAAAAATAAGATTTTCGTATTGATATATCACTGTTATCTGTATGTCAAGAAATTTCAGAAAAAAGAATAAGAAAAGAAAGAGTCGCTTTATGTGTACTTTAGATGTATATGGATGCGTGCGTGCGTGTATTATGTTGAAGGTTTCAAACATCATTTGTCATGCGAATTTATCGTACGTCTGTCATGAGAACTCGAACGATTGCGAATGTTGACGTCTTTTCGACGACTCTTTCGAAGCAATTGTATTTCAAGCCGCTTCACATTGAAAATTTTAAATTGAATTGTGCTGTTTCATACCTGTATTACCATGACTTCTTAAGATAGAATGTTAATCAAAAGATCTTTTCATTATATACAATAACAATATTAGTAAAAGCATCTGTACATTAATATAAAGCTATAAATTAATTATAATTGAAATATTAAATAGAGACTCAAGAATCAAATTCATAAAATTAGTATAGTTAATGGAGCTTGGAATCTAATAAAATATAACTGTACAATTTTCTTATACTAATGCTAATTTTATCAATTCTAATTGATTGGAAAGAAAATTAGTTGTCAATTTTGTTTCTGTTACAAAATATCGCATCTTGCAGTAGGGTACAGTTTAGTTGATGTAACTATTATAACTTTACACTTATCAGTTGAAAGCTGATCGCGTAATTTCGTTTTGTCATTGTTATTTTTCAAGGATCTGTACGATTAATTCTCTCGAATTCATAAGAAAGCAGTCATCTTGTTTCACAGAAAATTAGTTCGTGTCGTTTTGTTATTTTTTCATATGTTTGTTGCATCATATAACTAATTGCTGATGCAATTGTCAATTCCTTTCGCTTATTCTTTCCTTTCGTCTTTTTTATAGAACAAGTTTCTGTAACAACTTCAGCTTCAATACTATAACACGTGTAGAATGTAAAACTAATTTACTTATGCACAAACCTTATTTCAAATGCACATGAAAAAAAAATTTACCAGCACACCACACAGATAATTTGTCTTGTAGTGACTTTCAATTTCTTTCAAGACCATACCATTAATTTCATGTTACAATGTATCTCAATTGTTAGCTAAAAAATGAATCGTATATATTTTAATATATTGAGCTAGTTTCTGTTGCATGTATCAGTAATGCTTTTATGTAACAAAATAATAAATTAGTTACATCAGTTTAACAATTATATTATTACATGCGAAATAAATATAAATATTTTTATGAAGTAAAATGAGGAACAGTTCACACAAATTATAGATGAAATGTAGATAATAGCACTTACAAAAACATATCTAATGTTAGCGAGAAACCATATTTTTCGACTTAGGAATGTGAACGATTGCTGTGCGAATTTAAGTTTTCCCGATTTATATTGTTTTTTCAGGTTTCTTTAAGAAAAATGAAATAAATCTTAAAGAAGAATTTGCGAGAGAGCGGCCTGATCTAGTAGAACATATTATTTGGAATTCACATGCAAAGGCGCCTAGTCAAAATGGAATAATTGGTAAAATATGCATGTTCTTTTTCTTTCTCGTACTCCGATGACCTAATGTTCAACAAAAATTGAAGGTTTAACAAAGTTATTTAACAATGTTAATATATGCATTTCGTAATCGTGTGCGCAGTTGCACACAAACAATACGCTGAAAATGCTACTCATGTCGTGTAATATGATTGTAGATAAGAGAATTGTTATTAAAACAATTGTAATATAATTTAGAAATTTAATAGACTAATTAAATTTCTGTAACTCAATATCAAGTTCCGAGTCTCTTCAACATATTCATTGTCATGACGATTAGTGATCGACATTGAATTTTCTTCATGCCTTATCAATCTACAATGATCATCATAGAATGACAGTAAAAAAAAGTCATTTTATACAATTCAACTCAATACTACAAATTTAACACTACATATTAAGTGTATCATTGTCTTTTTTTATTAAATATAAAATCTTTTTATAAAATTATTTAATCGACATGAACCGAAAACTCCAACCAAATATCTTTCAAAGGAATTATTAGTTACATGTTGTAATTACAGGAGACAAGTCAAAGATAAATGTGTCATTACTATCGGATATAGATAGCAAAGGAAAAATAGTAACATTGACGAAGTCGTTGGCAAAAGCCGTATCTACGGGGAACCTTGATCCGGAAGAAATTACGGACGAATTAATCTCCGAGAAGTTACAAGTAAAAGGGATGCCCGATCCCGATCTTGCTTTAATATACGGTTACACTTGTTCCACACATGGTGTTCTACCATGGCACACAAGAACAACAGAATTTTTGTGAGTTTATAAAAAATGATTATAACTACCTATCAATATCTTCCGAAAAATTTTACTTTCTTTAAACTAATAATTTGATTTTTTTCAGAATGCTGCCGCTGTATGTTAGTATCTCCGTGAAAGACTTCACGTGTCTATTAGAGAGATTTAATAAATGTGAACAACGGTACGGTAAATGATATGTAATTATCTTTATTTATACAAGAAATTTTGCGTAAGAAGAAATAAATTATCGAAAGGACTGAATTTCTAATATGATTATCCTACAAATGCAAAAATAAACTCTTGTGTGTCTTATATCGAGATATATTAATATCGTGACAAAGATATACGTATTAAAAGAATGTTTAGGGTACTTCGGAGAAAAATGGTGCGTTTTCCATTAAACTTTCTTTTCGGTTCAAAGTCCGCCGTTCGAATTTTCGAACGTTTGATTGAAATCATGGTATATTCGTTATATAATTGCATACGTGAAAAAAGACTTTGTTATATTTTTATTTTCACACAGGCATAAAATTTGTTTTGCGTAAATAAATGCAATCTTTTCGCATAATCTACATTAATGTTACAAATATATGTTTTGAAAGATAAGCCATAATAGCGTTACATGTTGCAATAATTATAAAGGCGAACACTTACGAATATCTTACATAGCTTTATGATAAAATGGTCAAGTACAGCTTTGATACGTTTACGAGTTCCTGATGCCCAATGCTTGCTCCAATTCCGCTCGTTTTTGCTGCACTTTCGTATAAAAGTAACGACACACGGCTTCTTGTGCCCAAGGTTGGTAGTAAAATTCAGCTCTCCGTTCTTCCTCCGGGTTGCCAACGACGTCGGTCATAGTCTTTAGATCTCTAGTCTGAGAGATGATCCACTTGTTGATGAATTGTTGCGGATCCTTGGCGAAACTCAAGAAAAATTCGCGATTGGTCTTTAATTGATTAATTGTCTCAACGGTTTCGTGAATCTTATTGTCCAGACTCTGAATTTCCTGTTGGCTCGCGGTCGATAGCAAGAAATTGTTCATCTGTGTTTTCAATGTATCGTCTACTTCCACGTCGATGTCATAACATGCGGTCTGCTTTGTTTCTGTACCTGGAAAATATAAATTTTTGTCAATCAGATAACAAACAATTCTAGCTTTTGATGTAATTGCAATACTGGTCCTCCATGCAATCATTTCTAAAATTTGTTAATATTTGTCAGAGATAAAAACACCTCGCTTACCTTCTACGCTTATAACGTGATTTATCACAATGGGATCAGGTGGATGTAATAGTGGGTTCAGTCGTTGCGGTATCTCGGCGAATTTCATTCGTGGGCAGGCAAATATCTGTTCCAAGTATTTATCACAGTTAATAAATTCTCTCTCGTGACTGTCTTGGAGCTTATGTGTCTTTATATATTGCCAGAGCGCGGAAATGATGACGGGTCGCGTCTGCGTGTGCACACCTAATAACCGCGCTAATCTTGGGTCCAGTTTAAACTAAAATATGATTAACAGCAATTAAATGTAAGATCAACATGGACGGCACTAAATAATTTATATAATGTATGTAATTATCGATTAATTGATATATTAATTTATGTAAAAAAATACCTGCAATGGCTGATAATCGAGAAGAAGAAGAATTGTGCAACGAACATTTTTATCTCCTGGTCTTTTAACTTGAAATCCGTCAGTTTCTTGAGTAGTCAACGTACGATGCCATTCAACCAGATGATTGTCAGGACCATATAGATCTTTGTCCAATTCTATTACCAAACTTTTGAAAAACGACGAAAACTTTCGCTTCACCTGGGAAGTTCATAATTATTATTGTCACTGAATGATATTTATATCAAATAATTAGACACACAATATACATTTATTTGTTAATTATATTTTATAATTGTGATATACCTTATTCGGATCATTCTTCGTATCATCTAAAAGACGTCCTTCCACTCTAAGTTCCCAGGATGCGACAGACCCTTCCTCCCCTTCGCCCGCTTCTTTAGCCGGATAAAATGTGTTTGAAATAAAAATACGCAATTTTCGTTTCTGTTTCATCGGACGCTTCAGAGCTTCCTGAATATCGAGACGTTTTCGCATTATAGTCGCATCCAGCTTCCTCTCAAACGCTAGCAAGTCCATATAAGCTTGCGACTCTGGCACCAAATCGCGCACTTTCTGTGGCAGTATTTTGTCTGCCAACTTCTTCTTTTTCTTTGATGTGGAATGTGAAAAATCACTGTTCCAAAAATACCTAAATGAGTTTATTCGAAAACCATAGACACAGAAATTATAAATAATTCTGTAAGCCTTGGGTTGCAGTGGTTCCTAATAAAACGTGGTCTCAAGTATAAACAGAATACTACTATTTTGATCATGAAACATCAAGTTATGGACATAATTAATATATGTATATACACAAAAGTAAAAAGACAAACATGCAAGAGTAAGGATGAATTCAGAAAAAATCAAAAGCAGCTAATCGTTAAAATATAATTTGATTAACGAAAAGATACAAAATTTACAAAATATAAAGCGTTTTAAACTTCCAATGACTACACGATACTTACGGTTTTTGTTGAGACATTGGGATACGTTGGTCCGTGCTTCTCTTTCCAACGGGTGGCGTAGGCATTGGACCCTGACGCATATTCGAGTAAGGTTGGCTTGGTCTCATTATTCCACCAGGACCAGGCCCTGCGTTACCCATCTGCGGTGGTGGTGTAAATCCAGATCTCTGCTGCATCTGTGAAGTGGACTTATTTGTATCAAGTTGGCACATAATTGTATCCCGCAAGACTGGCTGATCTGCATAGTCATTTGGGCCTAGCGAACCCATGAATCTGAGTTCACTGCAGACATATACAAACAGATATTCAACAGACAGTCATAAAAAAATAGTAATATACAAATAGTAAGGATCAAGAAATATAGTGTCTGAAGCCACAAAGGCTCTGGCTAGACTGCCAGCATGTTAAATGCATTCCCAAAAAAACAATTATCTGATTGTATATCGGAGGGTACGTTCCACATTAACGCTCGCGAACATCGTTGATTCTTGTTTAATATTTGATGAACAACAAGAATGAAATGATTCTATGAGCATTGCGAGCGTTAAATGGAACGAACTCCGAGTCAAAAGGTATATGTTTACCGGAAAATTGGGCCCCGAGTATTGTCGCAGATTCGGCGGTACCGATGACGGTGGGTATCGCTGGGGTGGCGGTCCATTGCTGCCTGTATTTGGCACAGGAAATCTCTGTGCCATCTTCGCTCGCACTCCTTAAAGAGAGAGAGAGAGAGAGAGAGAGACATAAGCAATTTTAAATACTCATTGGAACTGAAATTGCAATATCGTTATATATGAATATGCGATAAATACAATACGCACACAAGTCAAAACTATAGAAACACACTTTTTCATGTACAGAAATTAATTTTATTAATCTAGTTTGATTGTAACACGACAATGCGACAGTCGTGATCGACAGGCACCGACGAACAGGTACAACGTAACCTAGCACGAACGGAAACGTTTCTACTTGCACATAACGTTATGTATCGATCGCGCGAGCGTATTATATGCTGTACACGCACGAGATTTCAGTAAAACGAATCGATTTGTGCGGAAGAAGCGCCGAAGTGCATTCGCGGGGTCGAAGCCGCGCGGTCACTTCAGATCGTCGAATCTCGCGAAAGGGAACGCGAAACCGGCGCGCTACGTTTCGCAGTGTTCGAGCGTATACACGGCAATCTAATGAGCATTAGTCACAAAGCGGTATTTGTAAAGAGTATCGTTGATTAACCTTGCAACGCTTTAGAGTCGCAGCTTCGTGTTACTTGATGCTTGACTATATTCACCGACGTTCATCCATTCACTACCGCTCCCTTCGTTTCTCTCGCAGCTTCACCTTCGACTTTAGACTGTGTTCCAAAATTCACTGCCAGCGCTGAAAATCTATAGTATACGCAGAGAGAAGCCTGAGAGACGACACGGCCCGATTTTAGCTTTTTCCGCGAGGCGATACGCCCTCTGCGGAAGTCGGAAAACGTGCACATGAACTACATAGCCAATGTGCACGTTTGGGCCGAAGGGTAACGCGTATGTGCACAATTGTGGTTCTGTTCCGTGCTATGTACA
>VBVR01005359.1:0-12269 GCA_011638315.1 Tetramorium parvispinum
AACCAATGGTATCATCTTATGGCCCCCTCGAAACTATACAACTTTTGTCCGAAACATTTTTGTCTGCTGGGCTCAATTTTCGAGATATTTTACTGTACAAGTTAAAATGGGACACTCTGTACATGTGTACGCGCGAGTGTATGTATGCGTGCATGTATGTACATATGCACAAAATAGTTGAAAAAACGAATATTTAACGGATTGTATATAAATGCAATTCTTTGGCCTCTTTCGCATCCTAACGATTTAAATTTATTATTCGTCCATATAGAATTATAAAATATTTATAAGGAATAATTTTGTAATAATTTTTGACGATATACTATATTACATAGGATTAGGAAAAAATTACTAGTTTATATTATCATCGCTACATTGAAACAAATTTTTGCATATTGACAATTTTTTCTTTCAATTATTTAATTTTCGGTGCACAATATTTTGCTATAGTCAGTCTTAAATAATATTTCGCGTAAATACGGAGGAAAATTCTAGCTTATTTATTATCAAATCAATTACCTTTGCTAGGAAACGACAAGACTGCCTAATCTTGCGAGGCAAAGTTTAGTTATCCTTTTCTTATCTTGGAATCTTTTCTGTAATGTATTTTGTATGAATGATTACATTTTCTCTGTCGCTTTGAAAAATTTTATATAATCAGAAAGAATAAAGATTGCCTATTAAAATTAAATTTTTAATTTGTTATAAAAAGAATGATTATAGAAAAACTTTTATAATAATCTGATTTTGTAACTTTTCAAAAACATGTGATTTCTTATTTAAATTTAACTATAAATAAAAAATTTTATAGTTAAATATTATTTATAAAAGAAGATATATATATCTTCAGCTATTTAATATAGAAAATTAATATAGAAATATGCTTAAATAAATATAGTGTTGCATCTAAAAATTTTACAATTATGATGACATTATGAACTGTAGAAATAGGCCACCTATATAACTTATAAATTATATTTACATTATTGGTCAATAAACTAATAAATCTGATTGACACAGCCAACACAATCTTTATTCTTTCTTAAATATAAATATCATAATTTTTCAATGACTTTATTTCAATATTCGATTTTAACAGCAAACTTTATTTCATATGTGCGCGAAAAGGAAGATGTCCTGAGTAACATCCTGAAAGCTGGATGTATAACACCTTGCTGGATCCTGTTTACGTTGCTGCCAGGTCAATTCTGTTGCATGCAACAAATGAATATGATTTTATTATAAACAAAAAATTATCAAGTTTTCACGAAAATTTGACCAAAATTGTGGATTAATTTTTAAAAATTAATTTCAATTTCGGCATATAGCTTTTGTTAATTAAAAAATTTAAAATTGTTATTAAATTATTAATAAAGCGCAACTACTTCTATTTTACTTACATATTAGTTTTAATATTATATCTTAGAGTTTATAATTTCAAATATATATAAAAAAATACGAGTGATTTACTATGTTTTTATTTATAAATGCACGTGTGTGTGTGTGTGTGTGTGTGCGTGCGCGCGCGTGCGTGCGTGCGTGCATGCTCGTGCTCGTGTATATTCAAACATGTTTTAATTGATTAAAAAACCATACAAGCATAGCAGAATATTAAAATAAATAAAAAAATGAAATACATATAACTAGTCACATAATAAAGTTTTTAATACATACAACAATTAATAATATTGCTAAGACCAAGGCACATGCAAAAGCTAATATATACAAATTATTTTTATATATTATATATAACATAATATATAAAAATATATGTATATTTAAATTATATATAATTATGATAAATAATTGTTTAAATAAAAAGAATTATATCATGCTACTTAGAAAATAATTGGGTTTTTTTTCATAGAAATGCGAATAAGATTTGAAGATCGTTAATCTTTATTATTATATTACGTAGTTTATAATAAGTGTTTGTTACGACATATATATCCACATATGTTACAGATTTATATACAAGGAATTCACTATGAACTATAAAATGGCAATTTTCCCTAAAAGAACTTAGAGACAGAATAAGAGACAAATAAAAAGAATAATCTTATAAATAATAGAATGAAAAAGAGAAAACAGAAAATAGAAAAGAAAATAAAAGACGAGGCGAGAAGAAAGTTAAATTATTAAATGTGAACAAAAATTTTATTTTACAAATTTTTATCTTTTGATTACAGATTAAAGAACTTTTAATAAACTTTAACCAAAAATTAAAAATTGTGAAAAATAAAAAACTAAATAAGGTTTTGTTCTCTTTTAATTTCCAAGTAATTTTATAAATAAAATCTTTACAGAGCACCAATCAGTTTTTGCGGACGTCATATATTCGCTAGAACATTCGTGTGTATTTAAATAATAATTAATTTGTATAGTAATTTTTATTATATTCCTATTTTTCCATTCATATACATATACATATAAATATACATATATACATACATACACAAACAGATGTACAGATACATATGTATATATAAATGTATATACATGTATATATATTGTACGATATATATAAATTACTATTTTAATTTATAGAAATTAAAAAATCACTATAATTTCATTATTTTTATCTATTTTCTTAATCGTTATTAATTTCGTTTATTAGTAATCTAAAATTATTATGATAGAAACATCTTTATTATAATTGTCTAATTTTGACATGTTAATTGTATTAATATCCAATTTCTATTTAATTAAAATTCTTTATTGCAAAAACAAATATTTCAAATATTTGAAAGTAGAATAACATAACACAAATTGTTGTAAAGTTTAATCATTCAAAGTAATTTTATTACATATTATATATATAAAAGTCAAAAAAATGTTAATCCTATTTAAATCAGATGTAATATTACATTTTTAATATAAACATAAAAAAGTTATATATATAATATAATGCAAGAATATTTTTATACTTATCATAATACAACAAATTTTTTATATGTATAATGTTAAACGAGTATTTAGTTAATTGTTAAAGCTAAAGATATAACAATTTAACCATTGTGTGAAGCTTAGAGGAAAGGAAAAAGATAGAAAGAGAGAATAAGAGAAAAAGAAAGAAATAGAGGAACAAAAAGGATGACTGGGAGAAAGGCAGGAGAGAGAATTTTAGTTATCTATAAATATAAAATATACATTTCATATAATTAATATCAATAAAAAATATATTTACACATAATATAATTTATTCAGTTTAAATAAAAAATATGGCATGCTTAATTTTACATTTATTTTTTGTATAATATAAATCCCTTAATTAACATTTAAAAGAAAAAAGAAAAAGAATTGTTCATGTTGTAGGTAAAAAACTTAACAAGATATTATCAAAAGCAACAAATGTATTATTGCATATAATACAAAAAGCATAAAAAATTGCCCGAGTATAAAGTTATATAAATAAAAAATATATCAATTTAATATTTGTGTCAAATTATTAACAAAATAACAAATTTATAAATATTTTTCTTTGCAGTCATAAATGATTGACACATTTTCTTCAACTTTCTATAACAGCAAGTCGAAACGTGAAAATTTTCTTCTACCCAGTCTTAACAGCCTCTCAACTTTTATATATTTCTTAATTTGCATATTTAATATTTGTGCGCAAACTAACAATTTGGTGAAACAGCATAATATATTATCTCCATAAGTTCCTTTGCACGCTGTCTTCAGTAATAAAATAGAATTTATGGAAGATAAAAAAAGTGACATTCACTTTCTGTTAAAGAAAAAAAATAGAAGAAAATAAGCAAAGAAAATAGAAAAGAAAATAGGAAATGAACATTTTTCATGAATTGCCAATTTTTCGCGCTTGTCACTGCGGTAATTCGTCGAAATTTTACATAACAAAGAATGTAATGTAACATCACATACGCCTTTCCCGAAAACGCGAAACGGGCGCGGGGAGGAAAAAGGTGCAGAGTAATGCGGCTAAGAAAGTTACAAGTATGACTAAGCAAGAAGGTAAGGAGGATGTGACACAATGACTCCCATCGGAGTGATACCGTAATGAAGCTCCTTCCGCGGCATGCCTGGACCCGTCGCTTCCTTTCGCTCCCCAGGCGTACCGCATTACTAGATTAGACGGAGACCCTTAGTAAGTGCACTATTCCCTTGATCCCAGCGATACTTTCGAAAGTGCGTCTTATATAATAAACAAAGGCGACTTCTCCGTAAGGTGAACGTACAGACCGGTCGGACGAGCGGCGAGGATCCGGTAACACGCGAAATTACGCGTGAGATACGTACGGCGATATGTGTACGACGAGTGCAAGGTCGGTTAATCTCACGATTCGCGCGCAACACACACAGCTGAACGTAACGCTGCGCGAGCAGTTGTATGTGGCGATGTGTAATGGTGAAATCGCAAGACGCTCGGGAATTCGCAGAGGCGAGGAAGTGGACTTTCGCGCGGAATTAAGTTTTCTCTAATGCCTCTTGTTCTCGCGGGCCTAATGCGTCGTTTAAGCCGCGAGACGAGAGACTTTGGGTTAATGCTCAGCGCTCGGATTTGCGCCAGAGACTTCCCAGTAAGCTGGCTAATGTAACTTCGCGGTGTAAAAATATCCTTTAAGACTCTCGCTCAAGTGTCTGGCATGTGCGTCTTTATACATTACTTTGAGCGAATTCCTCTTTGTCAAGAAAGTCTTGTATTTTTGCATTTATTAAATGATTCGCGTAAAGAGAGGAAGAGGGAGGGGGAGAGAGAGAGAGAGCGCTCGTCGAGGACGATTTCTAAAAAAAATATCCGAATGCAAGACGAAGGTCAGAGTTAAGAGCGGGTTGGTATATCGTCGTACGTCAAGAAGAGCCTGATCAGCGGTTTGTATTTCGCTCGCACACCTTCGCTGATCAGGCTCTTCACTCGGCCGAGTGAAAGGAAATGGACGGAAACACGCGCAGGCTCAATTAATCGCAAAGGCAAGAACGCGAGCAAAACGCGATCATAAACAAGTAGGATGACCGGCCGATCATTAGCTCTCTGATAATCTTGATAATGATGCGCATGCTCGTTGATGCACGTGCACTTGCCGCGCTTTCCCGCGAAACAGCGGGGCGCCTGACGAAGCACGGCTTGTTGACCGCGACCGTTTAAAAATGATACATTGAACATTTTACAAGAGATGATACGTTAGGCTGATAATGTTCTAAAAATGTTCTAAGCTACGACCACATTCAGGATCGCGGCGAAACCGCCAGTGAGTCGTCGGCAAGCCGTTGCAAGCCCGGGCGATATTAATTCTCTCCTCCTAGACTAGAAGAAAATTCGGCAGATAGGACGCGGATAAGAAAGGAGGGAGGATCCGGTTTGTGTTTGTGACGAAACGTAGATCTAACGACCCGGTAACATACGGAGGTAACTCGAGACCGCGGCAGACGACGATATCGTCTCTGACATCTATGTCAGCGAGTCAAGAACAACGGCTCGTTCGAGATCCTTGCGTGTACCGGGTGACGAAACAAGATCGCACGTTACGGTTGATTGCGAAATATCGCAATCGTCGTTGTAGATGCCCGCGATTCGATCCGAAAACACGTGTTCGATCTTCAAACTTGATAATTTTTCAACGACCTCGCGAAACATTATTTCGATTTTAACGTAACTGTGTATTAATAATCCACGTTCGCAATTGCATTCGCGGAAGATTGATTGCTAGATACTATTAGATACGCTACGACGTAAGCAAATATATTGAAATTTTCGGTGTAAGAGCGGAACCAAGGAAGACGTATTAAAGTAATATGACGCGTGGAGATATGGGAAGTTGGTACATGTTATACGTAATAAAAGAATAAACTCGTTGGTATATAGGATCGTAAAGTTGCCGCTGGCTTACGCGCACGAGTTTGTATGGTGTAACGTGGCCTCTCACCCTCCACCGAAGCTAGTGAATACGCAATATCATTTTTATCTTAGCGTTACGTTCATTATTTTAATACCGTTAAGGTTCACCACGTTAATACCTAGCCAGGTGCTAAATGATAATTTCGCAATAGCTTATTTAACTATTGCATTATGAAGAAGTGATTACATCTTGAAAGAAAAAACAATTGTGTTTTACAAACTCGACTTGACGAGACAGGAAGGTGGCCGCGTGTCTTACATACGGTTCTCCTCGGGGAAATATAAAACGCGCAAAATACGAGTGCGACAGAGGTACGAAGAAAAGAAGCGATAAAAAGGCGAATCTACCGGCGTTTTGTTGTTCGTTTCGATATTTGCGCACTCGAGTATCGAGAGCTTCAGACTGGCGATTTTGGGAAAAAAAAGAGAAATAGAAAAAGAAAGAGAAAACGATCTCGTCTCTTATGAGCGTCCAGTCCGGTGGCGAAGCGCGAACCGCGAGACCGGTGCAGTCTCCGCTCCGGCTGTCCGTCATCGTTTCTCGGAAACACGGGAGAAGTGTCTGTTCGTACCTTGAAAAATCTGCACGAGGATGACGACGGCGGCGGCGGCGGAACTCGTTGTCTTTGTGTGCTACCGTTTTCCGAGAATAGTTTTAGTTACTTTTAGTTCTGCTTGCGTCTCCCGGGCGTCATCGCGCACGAGTGTTGACGCCTGTGAGTGGCGAACAATAAAGGCAATCTAATTTCTAGCCGGCGATGGCAAATCGCAAGTAGGTAATAGATCGTGAGTAAATCCGGATCGGATGAACAGATCGATCTGCGCCGAGCGAACGCCGCTAAATCAACACCGGCCGATCCGACTTGCCGGAGCGTAGGCCGGTCAATTATTTGCTCCGAGATTTATGAGTTTGCGCGAGGCCGACAGCGCGGGCTTCTTCGTACGGACGGCGTATGGGAGATCGGCTTGACTTTCCTCCCTCCCGATCGCAGGCCGCGCGTCTGCGTCGAGTTCATTTATCTCGAACGCGCGCTGTAACGCGCGTCCAAGAATCACTTTTCGCGTTATTAATTGCAGGTTCCCGTACAATTTCTCAATAACTCACGTACGTAATTACCTATTCCGAGTGTCAGCCACGTTACCCTCCTGACCTCTTACCTGCCCGCGGTGGAAGGATCGTCTTGATTCATGACACGGTTTCCTTGCGGCTCTTCGCGATTGAGGAAAGTGAAGTATTTATAGCGGGAAAATGAGCACGAGCATCTCACGTTCTGTTGGTCAAAATTATACGTTACTTTCACAGTTTTAAAGAAAAATCTACTAAAAAAAAGAACCGAATCGAGCGACCAAAAAGCACAAGTTGGTAATTTAGATATATCGCGCGCGCGCGCGCTAAGGTCCGTAAAGCGAAGGCTCGAATTATGAGGAAGAAAGTTTTTATAGTATTTTTATGTCGTATACACGGAGTCATGGGGCATCTCGGTCCGCATAAAAAAAATAACGCATGCTCCCCTGGTTTCGTCCTATATTCTGCAACTTAAACAAATTAAAGCGTCGTGTGGCACGTTACTTTACGATTCATCCTCGTGTACAAAAGAAATCGTCATGAATTTTTGACATGATATCCTTTATAAATGTATATTACAAGCGTTACAGAATTATATTGCCGAATGTTTTTTTCACGACGCTCGATCGGCGTCCCGTAAACGTCACACGTTTTGTACTTTGATAATTACG
Organism: Tetramorium parvispinum; assembly: GCA_011638315.1. Lineage (NCBI taxonomy): Eukaryota > Metazoa > Arthropoda > Insecta > Hymenoptera > Formicidae > Tetramorium > Tetramorium parvispinum. The sequence goes on from VBVR01005359.1 coordinate 7,598, forward strand.
ACGATTCTAACGCGGCGGGGATCATTTGGGTTCCGAAATGGGATCCGAAGAGGTTGGCACGAGGGAAGGGCTCGTACGCGGTACCCCGATGCGCGGTACGAGACCTCCGGGGCCGTAGTTTTAGGGGCGAGCCGGTCGCTTATTGCTCCCCGAGTGGCCGCAAAACGAAGTTTGATCAAATTCTACTGCGCCGGCATAAAACTGACCGGCCGGCTGGCCGGTACGTCGGGTTATGGACTCGATAAATGATTCATCCGCATCTTGGATACGACTCGCGATACGTATACACGGAGAGATGCACCGATCTCCTCGAAGTACGCTCGTCCGTCGAATAACGCGCCGGCAAAGAAGACGGGAGAGAAAAGCGACCCCTCGTAAGCGACACCGTAGCGGCTCCTTTACGACCGTATATGTCTTAAGTTAAGTCGGAGAGCTCCGACCGAAAATAATACGCGAGTATGAATGCTTGTAACACGATGGCGTGACGGCGTGCAGTCCGTGCATAATAAATCTAACGTATTTGTCACTTTTTATTCCAAAATCGTGCTTCCTAAATTGGTGAACCAAGCTACGAGCTATTATGCTATATGTATCGCAGGACGGTTGGAGGCGGTCCAGACGGTGACCTCGCCTGAGAGACGTACGATATTCTTTTCAATAAAGCCGAACATCCATCAGACTTTGATGCGCGACTGGCTCGGAGCCCGTCCATTGCTCGCGGACAATCTTGCAGAAACAATTCCGCAAGATGTACCGAATGCGACAACCTCCGGCCATCGGGATCCCGGGATTACCGAGCTGACCATCTCCTTTGCATAATGACGCCTCGACCCTGCCCCCTCGGCCCTGCCGGGGCCACGTTCGTCCGCTCACCCTTCGCCCGAAAACGCGCGTCCCCCGGTCACACGCACACGCTCCACTATCTACGACCACTGACATTTCAAGAAGTGCAATAACAATAATATCTATATATGATGGCCGGCCAGAAGCTCGCGTCGATATTTTCCGTCGGCGTTGCACGTGAATTTCATACATAAGAATGCCCGCTCAGCCGCCGGATCAACATTCAATTGTATCGAAATTTAGGCGAGTTTTACTTTCCTCGCCGTACGCTAAAGCCAGACTGAATTTGATGCGCACTTCGAAATATCTTTAGCGAGCTTGAAACTTTAGTTTGCGCGAAATTTTATTAATACGATGCGTCAATTACGATAAAATCGTAAAGCTATAAAAGCAAATAGAAATTTAAACCTAAACCTAGTACGCCTGTATCGACGTCTCGCTGATTTCTTTTGGATATCCAAAATGTAAATGATGAATTATACTCGGTTAGTTGACGCTCCCGGAAATTATAGACAGCGCGGCAACTTTGCGCGGCCTGTTATTCTTTCCCTAATTTAAATGTCAAAGAAAATTGTTTGATTATTTGCTATGCAAATGGAATTGTTTAAGATGAAACTGACTTAAACCGATGCGGTGGGATCGGGGTTTAACGGGAAGGAAGCCGGGATAATTCGGACGCGATAATTGGATCAAGAAGTCGGATCGAGGAGCGATCCTCCTTCGGTATTCCGCGGGGGACACCGACTCCGTTTTAATTATGCTCCTGAAATTTAGATCGCGAGCCTTCGATAATGGCGCGATTCACAAGCGCGATGAATAACATACTTTCTTGTAATTATTTAATTTTTTCTGCGGTTTGTTTAAAAAAATATGTATAATTAAAATATCGGGAAAGAGCTCCTTATACATTTTGTCAAATGTGAAATTCGAAGTTTTAGAGAACAATTTTAAATGATTTTAAAACCTTAAAGTTCTAAAAATATAAAATTTATCGTATCGAATATATCGACAAATAACATAAGGAGAATTGCTGTCGATCATTTACGTTCTCGTTCGCCGGAACTTCGTTTATATCGCGAAGAAGAGCTTCTCGAGGGCTACAAGCGACAGTCACCCTTTCGACTACGCTCTCTCGACTACCGCCCATTTCTCTCACTCGAGAGCACTCGGCGCAATCTGCTGCGCGGAATTTGCATACATAAGCTATTAAGCAGCTCTTTTCATTTCCTCCCGTTTATGACAGTTTAGTTAGAATAATGCTTTACAAGATTGCCCCGTGAACAACGTTTCTCATAATGACATTTCTCTACCTGATTAATACTCGCCCGACCTGGTCATCAACGTGTCATTCGATTCTCTTGTGTTCAATGTCGAAATAGGCACTGTATACTTAAACACGCTATACGCTTAAACACACGTGTGACAGTCACAATTATTTCTTCAAAATTTTCCGAATTTTGTATTCAACCAGATATATAAATCAGGCTACTTAAGTCGACAAGAAGACCGACAGCATCGCGGCAATATAAGAGATACACAAATTTGCGTTTAAGTCTGATACGATATTTACTGATACTTTCAATAATTCAGTGACATAACACTGTATTATATAATTTATAGTCCATTGCTTATGAATAACTGTTCCACCCGTAGCGCATATGTATCCCACAGCCCTAAGTAAGATTTATATCACTGTCGCTTGTGCGCCGCCAGCATCTCTCCTTTTTTCGGGAAGAAAAAATGAAGAACGATAACTTTATATAACGCACTATCGCAAATTTTATTTCAATTCTCACAAATACGTTCATCCGATTATATCGCGAATCGATTGGCAATTGTCCAAATGTTAAATCAGTTAATAGATGTCTTGAATCAAAGTGTCCTATATCAATTATAATTAATTAAACGTGTAATCCAATAACGTCGAATTATGGAGATACATAATCGATCGATCGGCACAAACAAGAAATGCGGATGTTAGTCTTAACGGGGCGGTCTGTGCCATTACGAATTAAAGAACCTTCTCCTTTTTATTGCAGCATTTTTAATTACCGTGAAACGGCCGGAAATTTTTTTTCCCCCCTACAAGACTATCGGTCGCCCCACGTGCAACCGTCGGCCGATTCGTTCCCTTTACGAGCTGCGAGAAAACGCAGGGTGCTAATTAAACGAAACGTTTGGAATGCCTGGGCGCATTGGATCGGATAAAAGGGGATGTTTTCGTTTCGAGTATCTTTCCATTCTTTTATCAAAATCGCATTCTTTTATCCGGGAAAACCGTACTCGAAAAGACGGAACAAGATATTCTATGTATACCTTTTGAATACAAATGCACATAGAGCAGAAATGTGTGAGACTGCAACAGAAGCGTCCACACTCCACAACACGTCTTTTTCCACTTTTTAAATACGTAATTTAAGCGGCGCGCGAGAGCCTGTCTCTTTTTCTCTTTTTTGTTGCACCATTCAAAAGTTTGAGAAAGTATTTCCATATATTTGCAATTCTATACGCGTATTTTTATACGGATCTGAGAGCATCCTTGTTATCGTTGTAGGTTCTACGCGGTTGGGGCTCTATCATCAGATAGTGACAATTATATTTCTCGATACGTTCGTATATAAGACAGACTAAAAGAATAATATCTCGAAAAATCAATTTTTCCCGATATTTTCTTTAGACTCTGTTTGAGTTAACAACGCGAAAAAAAGAATTTAAGCGAAGATTTAAAATAAACATAATTACTTTGATATTTATAAGATCGATGACAAATTGTAGAGCTTAAATACTCGCAAATATATAACAATAAAATTAAATATGTTAAGAAAAGATATAACGTGGTCGTGGTGTATTTTACACAATCTCGTGCTGCTCAGGGAATGCTTTCCAATTAAAACGACGTAATATATGCATCGAGTTTGTGTCTTGTGGTAAAAGGCGCGGGAGAAGTTGTAAGGAGACGATGGCCGAGGGTTTGATTCAAGATGAGACGTCAAATGTTACTGCTTCGAAGGGTGGAGGCAAAATTCTCGGTGTCAATTCTCAGAGCAATCTGCCGATGCAGATTAGGATGCTCCCGTTCTTAGTTTGATCCCGTATAAGATCCGCTCCCTCCCTCGCACGTCGGGATTAATTGGGGTGAATTGTCCTGCCGCGCCCATTAATGTTACGAGTTTAATCCAGAAGTAAAAACCTTGCGACGGGCTGATACCTATCTCGTTTTCCCGCAATCTTTATTTTCCTCACCCAATCATTCGAAACAATTTCATAATAAGCTTTTACAGAGTGCCTCGCGACTACAGTACCTTAAACAACGTATTTCGGAGATTAATTAGGATGGAAAATCGTAATAAGAAAATGTCGGAGTTTCGATAATTTCAAGTTTTTAGCATTTTCGCTATAATTATATTACACATTTATATGTCATTTATTATCGGTTAGCTAAAATGATATCGATTTTTACTGCTCGTGAATTTGCCACTTTAGTTTCTTAATTATTACGCACAATCAATTGATATTACAAGTTCGCAAATTTAATTCATTCATCAAAGGTATCGCTAAATATGGATGAATAGGCTATGAAGGATTAGATTAAAACTGATGTATTGTAAAATAAATAAGATAAGTACAATTAATAATAACTGTTTTTTATAAAATAAATTATTTAGAATATATTAAATGATCGTGAAATATTTCCTTTTATTTTCGTATATGACACACGAAAAAATTTGATTCTTTAATTTGGTCTGATTGTTTCTTTGCATCTATTTTGTATAATATTTAATATTAAACATTTTATAATATTTAACTAATATTAACTATAATATAAAAC
>VBVR01005360.1:0-10846 GCA_011638315.1 Tetramorium parvispinum
AGATTATATTACCTAATTTTAAATTTGGATTTGACGAATAAAGATCATATTTGCCTTATAATAAAATTGAAAAATAAAAATTAAAGAATTTATTATCATTATTTTACACATTAAATTTTTATATCTTAAAAGTAAAATTATAATATTCTTCTTTTAGAATTGAAATTAAAACCAATAAAATAAAAAAATATAATATTAACGATACTAAATTCGTAAGAAATGATAGTATAAACTTGCCCATCGTAAAATAAACTTCCGCAACGACAATCATCTCTACAAACAGGGTATTTTTATTCGCCGTGTGATTACATTACATCACAGAATTATAACCACAGTCTTTACAAAAATAAACTTTATATATAATAATCTTTAAATCCTAGAGACGGTTCCATGAAAGTAGCCTCGTTTAATTATCGTTCAAAGTAACGAAAATTCTCATTGCCAAAAGATACACGAGAGCAAACGGCAAACCGGTGGTTCAGTTGAAGGATGCAAGTAAGAGGAAGAGCAGCCGAAGTGTGTCGACGTCTGTATATAAGTTTAGTCTGTGACGACGTACGGGCACCATGTGTCCCCCGTCAGAAAACATCCACAAGAAGCTTACTGACAACTTGTCAGCGCGGCATCCACGTTTGAGGGCCGACGAGAGACGTCAGGACGACACAGTGTAAACACAGGAAGCGACGACGAAGTAGAAGACAGCCCTCCAGGAAGCAGTGACCTCTTCTGATCGTTTTCCCCGTAATTTTTTTCCCACGTCGGTACTTCCACGTAGTGCAGTTTCGTTGATCCGGGCCCGTCTAAGCCCGGTGGATCGTTGATAATTCACATCTGCACCGGGCGCCGCGGATTCCCGGGTATAGCGTTACGAATTTATTCGACATCTCCACGCGCGCGGAAGAGATTAAAACGTAAGCGGAAAAAAAACGAGAGTCGGGGAACGACGAACGCTTGTCTGCGAGCACGTGGATATCGATAACGCTCGCTGAGCACCAGCCAAGCGCTAATTGCGACTGACGTGGGTGCTAAAAGACAATACCGGCCATGCAGATTGTTAATAACATCCGATATCGTGTTTCGGATTCTACTGCACTTTGCTAGCACAGCAAGTTAAACATTGATTGAAATATATGCAACTAAAAATTATAACAAATGTTAGAGAAAAAATGATCGACAGTAAAATTATTTTTCTACCTGATCATTTTTATTAACTCATACAATTTTATTTTATTCACTTTACAAGTAAACATAAAATGGTTTCTATATGTTTCCATGAAAATCAATTTAAAGAGAAAAAAAGAAAGAAGATAGAAACGCAAGACAGCAAAATAACGTGGCACGCAAATATTCATCTAAAGTATGTTCTTCAGATGACGCAAGTTGATAAGCACATTCCCGTTATGCGTGCATTATGGAACCTCGCATCGACAGCGCTGTTACAATCTGTTACCAACCATCCGTCGGATCTCCATAGCATTCGGTGAAAATCGCCAATTGCACTGCGTGGGGTCTACCATTTCGGGATCAGAGGTCCAGCGATATCGCACACATTGACCTGTGTGTGATCTCGTACTTCCCACGCAGTTGTACCTAGATGTATACAGACATATACTAGACATTTACGCATTGTCGAGAATTTTATTCGATACTTACTTTTAAGTTAGAAATTTAAATTTCGCGAAGAAAAGTCGCATAATCATCGCAATAAAAACAGAAATTCATTTTATTTAATGCGATATAAAGTTAAATATTTTTTATCTATTAGTCGCAACGGTTTCCGCAATAAAAAGTCTCTTATATTTAATACAGATATACGTTTGCGCTGGTATAGCTGATATATATTTGACTTCGTTTTACATGCGAAAACATGTGTCTTCGCATGTTAAAATCCATAGAAATGAAGAAATTTCTGTTGAGAAACTTAGTATCTGGAAAATTTAAAACTTTCCCATGCGTGCATTACTGCCAATCGATCGGCAACATACCAGCGTTCGCAGTTACACACTTATAACGCACTTTTTGAGTGGGACGCGAACAAGTCTGAAAGTGGCACAGTCGAGTCGTAATAGTCACTCAGAGACGGCTATTATAGAACTGTCACGTAGTAAAGAGGATAGAATCTGATATTTGCTTTTAATGTGACGCACAGTCATGAAATTTTATTTAAAAAGAGAACTCATTATACATTCGTATTCTTAATATCAGGTGTATCGATACTTAATGTACCGTGTAGCAAAAATAGATGCAAAATTTCTTCGCTCGTTGCCACACATTAGCGATCCAGTACATAAATCTATGCATCCGCAACGAATATTTATCGCTGACAATTTATCATCTTAGCTGTCTAATCCGGAATTGTCTCAACACAGCGAAGCGCGTGAACTGTTGCGCAAGCACTGGAAGGTAACGGAGGTCGGTTTCGATCGCTCGATATAATCCGGATCCGCGTCGGTCTAGAGGTCACAGGTCGTGAGGTCAGGTCGTCGCCAGGTGCAGTGGCAGGTATACAGGGGGTTGACCTGTAAGGGTAGAAACACGAGCGCCCTGCAGTCGAAACGGGAACTATCGCAACTTAATATCGATCCGGTAATTCTCGCGGCACAGTCTGTGCTTTCTCTCTCTCTCTCTCTCTCTCTCTGTCTCTCTTTCTCGTTCTCTCTCCTCAAGTTCCCTTCACCTTCGGCTCCGTTCGCTCATTCCGTCCGTCCGTCCGTCTCTTTCTTTCTCTTCAGCGCTTTCTCCCTCTTTCTCTTACCGTATACGTATATTCTAACTAGCCGCCTCTCCCTATCTCCTTCTTCCTCGTAGTGGTTAGTTCCTCACTTTCAAACTCCCAACCACCGCGGGAGAGTTAGTCGCAATCAATATGGCATCCTACTTATCTTCATGCCGAGAGTTTTCGCTTGTATCCGCTATCCTCCCGACCATCGCTCTGACCTATGTCCGAAGCTCTGTTATTGGTTCGTACTTCAAACTTTAAACTCTATATTTCGAAACAAAAGTAAAAAGTATCGAGTTTCCATGGACTACTTGAAATGTTGGAAACTTTTTCCTTTTCCGTTTTGTCTTCTTGTCATCAAAGATACCGAGACCAACTGATGAAATCAATGCCTCACCGAATTTTACTTTTCAGGCTTCTGTCTACTTTAAATGGAAATTTTATCGTAGGAAAGTAATCGACGATTTAGAGAATACGTTGTTAGTAAAAATTGCGGCATTTCTATTCACTCTGAGACTCCCGCATTTTAATAAATGCGCCTCTAGATTGCGGTGATTCGTCGTTCAAAATAGACGGCAAATGCCATCCGGAGCATCCTCAGGAATTTTATCGATCGCTTCGGATAGACGTATATGCGTGCCGGGAAAGAGTCCTGTTGCCGCGCGCGGCCGCTTTTAGCTTCACGTGTTTCCGGTTGACGACCGATAAAGCGTGGCCGATTTGGATTGCGTAACACGCCGCCGCACGCGCATCTACGCACTCCATGGAATGTTGATCGAACACCGATAAATACCTGCGTACTACATGCACATTCGTTCGTGTGGATACCTTGGTGTTTCGGTTTACGAACAAATAGCTGAAATTGTAAGGGACGACTAAGACTACGTGGCGGAATTCAAAAGCAATCTGTTGCAATTTGCGTTTATACTGAATTGTTGGGGAACATTGGCGTAACTAGGTGAAGATCGGAGAAGTTTAGACTGACTGCATTTTCCCCTCCAGAAATTTCCGGAATTATAAATAATCTAAGTAAGAATAATTACAACACATACAGCTCAGAACGCTGACGTGAGAAAGTTGGAAATTCATAAATTTATTTATTTAGATTCCTTGGAAATTTTGTCACATTAGTCTTTATTTAAGATTTATTTTATCTATTATGTATTTCATTTTAATAAAAGAAAAAAGGACCATTAAATTGCTGGCAATTGAAGATTTCACAATAGGAATTTTTAATTCTCAAATTGAAAGGGTTCTTTTAGAAAAATTTAGTTATAATATTGGAAATTGTAAAAAATATTTAATATTCATATTAAAAATAGGCAAGTTTCATGATTTTATTAAGAAATTCTTTTCGTTAAGTAATTTATTAATTTACCTAATTTGACACATCTTCAAAAAATCTCTTATCTTACAAAATCAAAGTTGAAATAGCTTCAAAAAATCTTTAATATTAATATTTTCTTTGTTGATACGTGCTGCTCTTCTTCATTTATTTCATCTGGAACAAGCAGATATTAGATCATTAAAGTTTAATAGATCCTTAATGATTCCCAAAGACGAGGCCGAGCCATGATATTGACCGATTCAATTACCGTATCTATAAAAGTTTACGGCACGTTAAACGTTTCTCGCAGTCGTGTCGCTAATATCGCAGAGTATTACTTGCGGGGCATACTCGTAACCGGATCTCTTGTAAGCTCCTAATCTCTCCTCTAGATAAAATACGTGCAAGTCAGCCGAGACAAATATCTTCCCGAATGCCTTACCTCCTAAATTCGCTTCTTCGCTAATCCGTCATTTAGTCCGCTGTATTAGAAACGTAATGAATCTTCAACGTTAACGAACCCTTCCGCGTTTTCTCTAACCCTCGTGAACGAGAACTGTGAGCGATGGGTCGGGTCATGGCGGGAGGTGGCGTCGAAGATTAGCACAAAGACCACGGCAGCGCTGTGAAATAAATCAATTAATGCGATGTCGGGCGAGAGTTGGTACCGTCTCGCGCGTCGCGTTAAGCTGCCGGATGGATTGACATTTTTTTTTCCTCTTCCGAGTCTGACGGCACCACCCATAATAAAAGCCTCGACGGGATTTTCATGTCAGTCGACGGCTAAATAAACTTCTGAACGGTGCGGTGCCAGCCGGTATAGGTGAGAAACACTTTTTTGCTCCGTCTGCACATACACACACACACACACACACACACACACACACACACACACACACGCGTGCGTGCGTGCGCGCGCGAGAACGCAGAAGCGGACCGGACGCGTCGGGAGATAAAATGACGTGCGTCTCTGCATCGTCATTCGTGATAATGGCGGTGCAACGTGCATTTGCGGGCAAAGGGGGCGGGTTTAGGGACTGGCGACGGCTCGTTTTCGCTGTCATTTTAACGGCGACGTGCGTTATTGTTTCGTCCGGCATGGGCACGTCGACTTAAAATGTAATCTATCGTAACTCACAACACGGGACGTTTTGCGAAACTTGGATTCGTTCGTGCAATGCTGTCGCAATTATTTCCCGGATTTACTGCGCGTTTGTTTCAGAAATAATGTGATTTTTATTGATGATACTCACTCTGGGATAAGCCGCTAATAATATTAAATATGTACAGTATTTTTGCAAAAAAATCGCCGACTTTTATCGACAATATTGAAACTATTACAACTGTTTCTCAAGCGATAGAAAATGACAGTAATATGTAAAATATTGAAGATTTTCTAATTAATGTTTCGCAATATATTTTTTGTAATAGAAATTGTTTTATGATATTTGAAACTTGATAGTATTATAACATTAATATGTCAGAGCGAGGTTACATTTTAATTACATGCAATTCATAATAATCGCAAAATATTTTTATTTTACAATTACTTTATAAGAAGAGGGTAAAAAAAAATCAATTCTTACCTTCTAGGAAAATTATTAACCCATTTATATGTAGAGGCGTTGAAACTTTTGTAAGTGACAGCGTGTCTGAAATATAAAGAATGGTAATTACAACGTATCCACAGCTTGTCCTCGAAACTTGGTTAAAACCCTATTCTAACATATTGACAGGGAGTTGCCATTTGCCTCTGATGCTTTACGACCCCATTGAAAACTAGCAGACTACTAACTATACACCCGGAAGGAGTTAATCGACGATATTCGCTCGAAACTTTGCAACTTTCGCACCGCCTGCCACGCGATAGGTATATACACATTACGCCTCGTCGACGGCGGTAAAAGTGTCACGAACTTCCGCATTATTTACGATAGAATTTCCGCTATACAAACTCCCTTGACGCCTGCTACTTCGTGATTCGCGCAACGTATACGCGCCAGCTCTCGCGTTTGATCGCGAAAACGCTTTCTATCAAAGTCCAAAATATTTTTCGAGAAATAATATTCGCTATCGATAATCTGTCAAGATTCAAAGTAGCACTTGATACGGACATAAATTATTTATTCCCTTTTTTATCTCGGATATTTTTATCTATCGCCATTACTTCACCAATCTATCGCCGCATAGAACAGCGTAGTTTCGTCTAGCCATAAATAATTGCCAACATTTTAATCGGATGTGCATACAGATCGATATCCTAAAGGTACCACTTTTCGCACGTTCGTGACCTTTGTTTTGTCGGAAATCCATAAATACACAAGATTAAGGGGATACATCGTCGGGTAACAACGGCGACTTGAGTACGCAGATTTGCGCGCTCAACTTGCCCGTAAACAGTATTGATATGACAAGGATTTACATTACGCTCGTGTATTTGCAGAACGTGCGTGAACATCGGCTATCTCTGTCTTCTTAACAAATACTAATAGTTAACGAGAAAGTAAAATAGCCCTTAATCAAACATTATTATTATTATATAATATTACAAGAGTATTCCATCCATTATTTCTAATTATATAAAACACTAACAGCATCGTTTAAATCAATTTTATAAATTTCAATTAAATAATATATTTTCTTGTATAATATATTAAAATTAATTCTTATTGTGTAATTATCATAACAATCATAAGATATAGATCTAAATTTACTATTTGTCTGTTTATCATTAATATCTTAAGATGCGGAAAGTAAATACACCGCGAGATATTACAGCGATAAGTAGAAACGCGCAAATCGTCATGTTTATACTAACAACACTCCGGGGTGTCGCCTTCGGTGCGACGGTTTTCGCGTTATTTGCGAATCGTGCATGCCCGTAACGTGCAACGTGGGTCAATTGCGATGCAGCTCTTGTAGGAGAGGCACGAGGTAGTGCATAGTCGAGCGAAGTCGGAGAAAGAGGGAGGGATAGAGTGGGATAGAGACGTATGTCGGTGAGCGCAGCGCGGAGGGAAACTGGATTGGCGAACAGATGCGCAGCACGATCGCGAAGCCCGATGTATTGCGTTTGCTAATCCCCGACATGGCTGACAGTATAATACACCGCTTTGCAAACAGCAGCAACATCCGTGCCGGTGCTGCTATTGCTGCCTCGCAACCCCTTCGGCGTGGCTCTCGACCTAGGCGAATACGTATGTGTATTACCGGTTCCGCGTGGGTGTACCATCGTTTACGCACGCATATCCGCGTGTCCTACGCGAATAGTCTGCGAATGCATTTCTACTGTGGCTGTGCACATTTACAAATGCGCACACGTGTAAACCCGTCGGTTGCAACGGAGTCGAACGAGACGGCGTTTAACCTTCCAATCGACGACGACTTCGTTCGCATGCCCTTTCTCTCGTTTGCATTCCCTCTTACCTACGTTTCTTCTCTTCAGTTCTGCTCTTCCACACTATTCTAGAAACTACTACCAATTGTCTCGTATAACGGAAACCGCATCGCGGCTTCCGGGAATGTTTGCACGTCTCTTTTCGATCCTCTTCTCGCGGGTAATCGAACGTGAAAATATCGGTGAGCTATGAGAAGAAGTATTTATTGGTGTTCGAATTACAAGATACTTTTTGGTTTCTTCTCTGACTTACTCAAACCAAAATCATGCGGAGATTCCTCTGTAAATTATTTTAACCAACGAAATACATGTTAAGTTTATTTAAAATAAAATAAAATTACGTCTTTTCAATGATTCTTTTTTCTTTGGATTTCATTGCAGTAAGACCGTTGCTATTCTCCAAGAGAGAAGCATTCGGTATCCGACAAAATGCATTCAATGTGCACAATAGCTCAGCGGCAAACCTGCGCGCTGCGAAGCATAATAATTTCATTTTCCCTTCCTCGGGGCATAAGACAAGAGCGGAAAAAGTGCAAGGCGACCGTTGACAAAACCGACGGCACGTCCCGGCTCCCGACGGCTCTCGATCGTTTCGTGCGGTACTCGGAGATCCTCTCCTCCGGGTACGCTGCGTGAATCAAAATAAAACGGGCGACATTCGGAAACGTGATTGTACAAAAGCGAACACAATGAACCATTGAGGGTAGGAATCGAGATGAATGTGAGCCAGCCTTGGGGCCTCTTAACGTATGTACGCAGGCACTCAGTGCTTACTGGGCTATGAATGGAGGACAAGCTTTCCTGGGAACCAGATAATCTTGTTCATAGAATTATGGATCTCGAGTGCTTGGGATCTGTAGGGCATTGAGTGCACCTATCGTTAATAAAAAGTGCATCTTGCGGTAAAAAAATTTCGAGCGAAAAGAACGACGACGTCCTTCTCGATCTCATCAAATTGGGATATCCTTACCTAGATGGTAGAGTATTTTTTGCATGCCCGCTAATCTTGTTATGCTTTATTAGTTAAAGGAGAAATTATTGTACGCATTATATGTGTAAAAAATATGTAAATGATATATGTAAGAAAAATATGTGTGAGTAGTAAACTAATTTAACAATTTCTAAATTACAGTTATGATATGTATTACATTACACTGCACAAATTATACAATAACCATTACTGTGTAAAACAAGAGTATATAATGTAAATCAATATTACGGAATTTCACGATGGTGTTTCTTGATCGACAAGGCGCCAAATGATAAAAACTTTAGCCAGACTGCTATCAGCGTTATTTCAAACCGAGTAAATCGTCTGATCTCAGCTGCCGATCAAAGTGCACGATTTCTCCTTTCTTCCATCTCTCGCAGCTTGACGTGTATTGTCTTCAATTCAAAAGCAACATCGAGATCGTTCATCGATATATTATCTTTCTGCAGTCCGGGTTGCAACCTTTTATATCGCCAATGTAAGCTTTTGCTTATCTCGGTCAGTTATAAAGTTTAGAATTTCAGTTAAATGTATCTGGTAAAAAATAATTCTCAAAAACAGTTGCAGCAATTAGCAATGTAATATATGTATATATAATATATTAAATTTCTATTAATATAATTTTGTATTATATATATTATTAATAATATATTTATATTAACATAACTACATATTAAATTATATGCATATTAAATGATTAACTGAAATGGACGTGATACGTGCGGGAATAATTAATGCCTCGCTAGCCGGGCGCCGCTTTTGTGACATAAAAGGTAGGCAACCGCGTAAAGCTAATTATCCCCCATGTCTGGATAGTTTTAATAGCTCAGAATGTGCGAGAGCGTTTGAAAAATACGTAACTTCGTCCTTTAACTGCCAGCGTTATGTTTCTGGAATCCTTTTATCCTGCGCTACGCAAAGGCGTTAAGTGACTGATAAAGCCCCGTGAAATCCAATTAAGATCTTTTAATATTTATCGACGTCTCGTTGATGAAAGTCGGCCCGTGGCAACAATATTTTACGCTTTCTCCGTAGGTACACGGCCCCCTTGATAATTACGAGCGTTCACGACGATTTATCTCCCTTGACACGAACATCCCGTACGCTGGCGTGAATCGGCCGTAATGCAGACCTTCAAAGAGCGTGTCCGACCCGAACGCGCGTATGATTTTTACGACTACTTAATACGCGGCCACGCGTGTGTGCGATGAACGTCAGAAGATTCTCTGAACTGAATGAGACATAGGCTGATACATAAAATACGGCATCGTTTGATAAACGGACGTCGAGAGCGATGAGATAATGGTGTCTGTAAAGCTATAGCGTATCGTTTCGTCTGAATCGTTCTGTTGTCGGCGGATCGGCATCGTGAAAAAATGCTTTGGCGAACACGAGAGACTAATGACGCACGAACGTCGCGATTGCGTATCAGCCTATGTTATTATAATAACTTTGTCGAAGAAATGATGAGTAAGATCTTTAATTATAATGTCTTTATAAGACACTGTGTCTCGTAACGATATGAATTTCTTATACAGTCTTGCGATTATTGGAAAGATAACACCAAAAAAGAAATAATTTTGATAAATCTGCACGGAAAAAAAATTAAGTTGCCACAACAGAATAATAATGTTATTTTTCACTTATCCAGAAAAGGATTGTGAAAAACATAATACTCTGGAAATAGCTATTTGGTTGCCTCAAATAAAACAGTTACCTTAGCGAAGGTAACTGTTTTATGGATTTTACAACCATAATGATTATTCTTAGATACAGTTCTTGCAATCATAGTTACATATATATTATTCTGTCTTAATCTGATAACACACACAATCTCAATTCGTATGAAACGCATATATTACAATAGAGCTTTTCTTAGCATTAATAAGACATCGATAGGAATTCTAACATCGAAAGTATATCTGTAGATATTAAATATTGATAAAAACTTAAAAATGTGCATTTTTAACCTATTGTCATAGTCTCGTTTATTTCTGTAACAGCGAGCTAAGATAAGAGCGCGGATTTTAGTTACGAATACCATAAACTGTAACTAAAAATATTTTATCTTGAATATTATCGACTTTTGGAAAATAGAAATAGAGTCCTTAAATCTAATGCCTTGAAGAGAAAGCTCACAAGTTTTATCTATAATTCACACTGCACAAAAAATAATGTACAATATATACTTTACAATATATACTTTATTGTATAAAAATTCCTCGCAGTGATAAGTTGCAATGGAACTGACCTCTTCTAATTTGTGCTGTACCGTGTAACTATATCCTATAGATCTCTCAATCATACTATTTGTTGTACAGATCATCTGACAGAGGTAGCAATAATCCTTCGGTTGAGGCAATTATATGTACATAAGGGTATTGTAACCAAATGTTATTTATCATAAGAACT
>VBVR01005361.1:0-12263 GCA_011638315.1 Tetramorium parvispinum
GTCCTACCTACGATTTTCCGCGCGCTTATTCGCTTAGACATTATCATTAATAACTCAATAACTATTGCGAATTTTGTAAAATGGTACATGACTTTTCTTCTCGGTTTGATCCGATCTACCACCAACTTTCATGTGAGAACTTTTATTTCGGACACCCTGTATATAATATTCTATAAGACTTGAGAGAAAATCTTCTTTCTGCGTTATAACTAATGAGATTTTTCTTATCACGCTATACGTAAGTTTTTAAGTTCACGTCTTGAAACTTATTCACATCATTGCGTATGCATTTTATCAAGTAAATATCTTCAGTAAAGTTGGGTTCAACGTTAATTTATTTTGCAACTGTACGCAACGCGACGACACTTAAAGACATTTCGTTAACTTTCCGTTTCAAACTTTCGTATTCAGACGTCGTGTCGACGATATGTCATGTCAGAACATTTAGGCGAATGCCATTCTAATATAAAGTAGAGTAAGTCACTACATAATAGATTTACTCATTAAAGATCGTTTTGAGAAAGTTGATATGTGATGCTTTACGCGCATGTTCTGAAATTAATAAATTTCAAAATGTGCTGGGCATATAATTGTAATTTAATCCGTTATCACAGAAGGGAAGTATGCCAGTCTCCAAAACAGCATCGAGTTTCAAAGCTTTTGTCCAATTTGCTGCAAATCGCGGAAAATCCCGAAAAAGCTCTGTTCTGGGCATTGCTGGCCGCGTTCAAACGGATAATATAGAAGAAATAAAAGACCAGCAAGGAATGTGTGCTTGTATTATTTCGCAAATAATTGCGCGTGACTTTGCAATCCCTTAAAGAATTAGCAATGCAACTGCAGCAGTATTTAAATACCGTGAGATCTTGCGACAGAATTATTGTCATAACGCGTAATAATTTCGTGGAATATCATTTTCAGAGAGTAATTTCGTCAAAATTGCACGTACTGTACAGCGTTATTTTTTGCAATTAATTTTTGCATTTTTATAATAATTACAAAACAGGAAAATAAAATGAGACTTACTAAAATGAGAGCGTGATGAATAGTTTTAAAACTGTGCGATAGTATTGAACGTATTAAGAGAATTTCTCTCTAAGATATTGTTGAAGTCTGTACCATTCTTACAAAGGTAACAGATGTCCAATACTCCTTTTCATTACGAGACAAAACCCTCTTTATAGAATTCAGATAATTCCGCAAAGTCAACTGTCTATAGATCTGCGGGTCAAAGTGTCTATAACTTTCTGTACTGTTGTAAGAGAGAAGCCTATTATTACAACTATCCTATTCGTACAATAAACTGTGAAATGTATAACCCTTTATTATCTGAATATTAATTGACATTTTGCTTACTTTTCTTATTAAAAGAGGAATCCTTTATTTAAATATAATTATTCAATATAAGAATTATTTTACATACAAAATTTATTCAACGATATTATTTTTAAAAATCATCTTATTAAAATAAATTTATTAAAAATAAATTAAATAAACTTAAATAAAATTATTCATTAAATATACATATACATATAATTTATATTGATCCAAATATACATTATTAATGTGAATCATAAATTTATATTGAAAATCATTAATAATTGCAACTTCTTAATATTCAAGGTTAAACAGCTTAGTGATTAAATCTTTAATTAGAATTAAGCTCATTCAGCGTTAAACAAATGATAAGTCTTTTGTCATTTAATTACTTTAGCAGAAGTTTAATTCGCGAAGTTACCTTCAATTCCTATCGCTCATAACTCGCGAAGATCATTAGTATTTTGACATTTTAATAAAGAAAAATTAAACTTAAAGTATTTGAAGCATCTGCCAATGAGATTAAAGTCTTAGAGGGAAATTGAAGATATAAATGAAGATAATATAATAAGTTTAATTGATGCTTCTCTCTTTCTCTCTCTCTCTCTCTTTTTTTTCTGACTGCGCTGCGTCTTTATCTTCGAAATAAAAATGTGGACTGATCGAGTAACGTCATCAATCGTGACATCTTACTTTATCACCTTTTATTGATATTCCTATTGATATCTAGACCGCTAATAACTCGCTAAAAAGTGGCGACAGCTGATACGCCATCGATTGTTGGCTGTTCCTTCGAGAAAAGATAAAGTATAGAAGAGCGCAACGGGGAGCTCTACAAGATGCGCCGCAATAAACCTGAGGGGGGTGAGATCGCTCTTGGAAGTCGATTACTCGCTTCCTGCCTCGGAGAGAAGAAAGTAGACGGCGGTCGCGAGGTTCACCTTAATCCGATTAAATACGTCATTCTTGGCCAGGCTCTTTTATACTAGACTATTACGAGGAAAACGCAACGCCGCCGTTTATCGATCTCGGATCGATGCGTTCGTTCCACTCTGCTGAATTACGTCTTTTCTATACAACGATCGAACAGTCGACGGCAATAATCGTCCCCTCCGCGATATACAACAATGTCGATGACCGGGAGAGAAAAAATAATATCGCGCTCTTCGCGAGAGAATAGGCGATCATCGTGTTTGATGCGACTCGTCGATAAACTGGCAGATAAAAAGATAGGGTCAAGAGACGTTTAATAGAATGTCGCCTCTGCGGTCGGGCTAAAGGTCAAAATCGTAAATTACGCGACCGGCAAAATTTGATTGCGACCAAGAAGTATTTATCGCAATTGATTTGATCGGTAAAATTTATTATTTTAAAGTGCTTCGCGAAGAACGTCTCAATCACTCATTATGAAATATCGGTTCAAATTCTGGGAAAATAATTATTAAACTTTTCAGGACGCATTATATAATTATATATAAGTATGCCACAAAAAAATATATAAAGAATATACTAGAAATATATTTTTAACATGTACTCCTTCCAAATAAAAAATATTTTAAATAATTAACATTATTTTTTTACAAAATTCTGTATTCAATATAAGATATATTAATAAATATTAGCCAAGAAGTTAATTGAAGAAATAAATAAAAATTGACTGAAAAGATTTTCATAATTTCTCGTAACGATATTCTCCTTTACGATTTCGCTAAGGTAGACTATTTGAATTTTAAATTATTCCATACAAAATTTATACGCAAAATTAAAAAGGTGGGAAATATTTTGGAAAAAGTTTATTAAATCACTATTATCGACCATTATGATTTACATTCAGAGGTACAGGATCCGCACAATACGCTTCCTCCACATATATTTCGCCACACATAATTCCATTCGTGCACCCGTCAAATCGCGGAGATTGCATTAGCGTAGAGATTGCATTAACCCAAGATTGCACTTTGCGCACGCGGTATGTTAAAAATATTATCGCCCTTTTATGCAAACTCGCCGCATTAATTCCCATATGTTCGCGCTACAAGATCAAATGAAAATTTATTCCAATGTAACGTACTAGAAAATTATGCATAAAAGAGTAATATCTCTTTACTTAAAGGAACTTTACTTAAAACCGTCTATTTTTTTTCTCGGATCTCATATGGTGCAAGTATGTATTTAAAAAGAAACGCATAATTACTTGTTATATAAAATCTTTCAAAGCTGTAACATCTTGAATCATTATGGATTCATCTAGAGAATCTGTCTTTTCTTCTGTTAAATTTTGATTAAGTTTTAGTTTTTCTCATGATTTTTTAATTTCCAATATATTAATTTTACCTCTAAGAAAGTTTCAAATTGAAACACTTTTAAAACAGTATTCATTGGGAATTATGAAGCATAAGATTAATATTTACTTGCCTAAAATTTAATTTATAATAAATTTGCAATTTTGAGTTATAATTAAAGTAAAACACCTGATTATTCTTCTTTTAATTTTTAACAAGAAACGCGCAATACATACAGCTGTTGTCGAATATGCTTTATAATTCTATTTAATTTAAAATAGCACGTTTCTTCTCGTCGCTGACATTTTAAATTACTCTTCGTTCATCAACCTTCACTTTCCTTCCCACGATATACTGGCCGAAAGCAGAAGTTAAATCAAGAAGAACTTCCTGTTCGCATTTCCAAGAATCGGGTCGGTCGATTACGATCTTGCGACACGAACATTCGCGATTAGCTAAGACTAGCAACGGCAAACAATATTACAATTCGCTAGCGACCGACAAACTCGCTTTCCGCGATTTTCTGCTTGCCTCACGGGACGATTAGAGATATCGATTATTAGCGTACTTTGAAATTAATACTATCCTCAAGTGAAAAGGGCAGGTTGAAGGACTTTTCCTTCAAGCAGAGAAATCGTTAATACTATTTTCGAATGCAGATTTTAAAATCATTCATTCTCTTATTGATATTATCTATTTAATGAGTATTCAAAAATTTTTAATATTTAGAAATGCGAAACAGATATGTATATTATAATAAGAGATTATTTTAGATTTTGTTATATGTATAGTTATTCGAAGATAAATAATTGTT
Source organism: Tetramorium parvispinum (assembly GCA_011638315.1). NCBI lineage: Eukaryota > Metazoa > Arthropoda > Insecta > Hymenoptera > Formicidae > Tetramorium > Tetramorium parvispinum. The sequence goes on from VBVR01005361.1 coordinate 4,414, forward strand.
ACATTTCTTAATTTTTCTACCAAACTCACCATTCGGAAAGAATTTTTCTGAGGAATTCTTCAATTTGACGAAGGAGGAAAAATTAATTAATTCCAAATTGTTTAATTTCTTTGTTTTTATCATTTTTTCTTTCTTCTCGAATTTTCAATTTCATTTATTACATTACCAAAAGAAATCCGGTATTTATCAAATTTATTTTTTTATGTTGATGTAAAATAATTATGTTCAATATTTTACATAACACAACATGTAAGAGTCACATCTCGACTGATGTTTCGTAAAAATATTTACTCTTGTTCAATCTCATTTGCCTTCGATATAATAGAGTTACTCATCTGAACTCTGATACTCGTACGTTCCGTAACGATATCATTCGTTCATCATTCATTGAATGTAAAAGCGAGCATTTAAAGCCCTGTACGTACAATTTGATGTATAAGTATTTTTGAATTTTGTGATCATTTTTTAAATGTTACATTACTTGCATTATTAGAACAAAATGTAATTAACGCAAAAGTTAAAGTAAGTTAGAAGCTGGAAATTAAAATTCCACGCGTAACAGATTCTTTCTTGGTTTTATAAGAGTAAAATTTTACATTTATACGAATCTGAGCAAAATATTTAGTACTGTATTATCTTGAAATATAAAGCCAGCATTACTTTCATTAACCGCTTTCAACACCGTCTCTTAGCCAGAGGAAACTAATGTAATTTGACATTGCATTGAAATCTGGATATGCTGTGACACGTGTAATTAATTCAAATTGTTTGCTTGTGTTAAGATGTTGATTATTTCCCTTTCAAATTATTTTGGACTTATGAATACTGGAAGGATAAGAAGAATTAAAATCTTTAATTCTCTTATTTCTTAATTGTTTTACATTATAAGTTACATTATAAGTTTTAATTTTACGATTTTGTCTCTCAACGCATTTCTAAAATATTATTTGCAGTTACCATTTAAAATTGCAATATCGATTTACTTAAAACTATCCGATATAAAACGATTAATTTAAGGCATCGCATTGCAACTTTCTCGATATAAAATGCACCATTGAATCCAATCAAAATAATTTACGAGCCATTCTCAAAATTAAATGGTTTGAAAGGTCCTCGAGATAATTTTAGAAAATTGTTTGCTTGAAAAAATGCAATCAAAACTTACCGTGAAGAAGAGGTCTCGGTTCCTTCTTCAAATGCAATTGCCGAAAACGTAGAGCGATCGCGGCGAAGGGAAACGTGGGATGGACCGTTGTCGAACCGACGACGAAACGGCACTGACCGTGTCAGACCAAGCGCTTGACGCGAACTACTGCGAGCCGAGCCACTTGCGAGGAGTCTGCGCGGCGTCGTCCGTTACTACTCGCCGCCCACAGGCTCTCTACAAGTCTGTCCTCTTTTCACTTTCTCTCGCGATTCTTTTCATTTTTTGTCTTGCTTCCTCGAATTCGTAAGATGCGGAATATTCGCTAATAGGATATGCGCGTATATTTCTTATCAAAAGTGAAAAATTTCCGATTCTCTGCGGCACGAAGAAATTCTCCTTGCCTCTCTTCAGTTTTGACGAATAAACCGATTAGTCCGCAATTAAGTCCTTCAATATTATTAGCGTAGCTTGACGTAACATTAAATTTCTTAGGAACTAAGTGAAATGATACATAAATGATGAATTTATGTATCAAAAATAGAATTTGTTAATTATAATTGTACTTTGATAATATATGCGCGATAAAATATTTTCAGCTTTATTGTAAATTTATGAAAATACGCTATTCTATGTGACTAATCTCGATTCATAGCAATTTATCAGCTGTTAAACGAATAGTTTTGTAAATAGTATTGAAGACGCTTCAAAGGTTCCTCTCTTTGCGACTTAGTCGACGTATTTTGCAAAAGCCCGGAGTTGTTCTCCAGAATTCCCGGCACGAATATTATTTCCGGATGATCACCTTTCAATCCAATTATCTTCTCGCAGCAGATTTCGGATTCTATGTTGAAACCAGGCATGTCGGAAGACTTGCAAGTCGTTCAAAGCGAACTTTCGCGAAAGCGGAAGTTTCCTCCCACCGACAATCGAGCAACTCCTCGCCAGGATATAGGCTGCGCACCCACCTACATGCATAAGCTGTTAACGTTCAACAAAATTACATGTGCAATGTTCCTGGAAGTTATGCAATAACTTTTAAACTGTGTAAAAAATCCTGCCGTAGATGCTCATTGAATTTTCAGTCTTTTCAGAAAGCTACCGCTGACTAAATATCGTAACTAAAATCTGCAAACATTTCCAATGGCTTTTTCTACTACGATAAATTAAGACACAATGCATACGAGACTTTTTATCTCAGTTTATTCAGTTTATTTTCTCACGTAATTTCTGCTATTTTCGTCGTTAGCTACAACATTAATTACAATTACGAAGAAAACATTGTATAGTTTAATCGTAAAAAAAAATTAAAATGCGAACTGTTTTATTTATTGCAGCTTTCGTTTTCTCGAATAATGTTTAAATGAAAGTTCTCTCCGTTTATCGATTAATCAATATCTAATAGTCGCGTTTAATATTTAATAATCATGTGTATAAAGCCATGATAATGTGCGAACGCTGCTTTCTCCTCGCGGTGCGGCGGTTTACTTACGTAATAGTTTACTGCCACATACTATGTAGCAGTCCGCAACTTTGTGAACGATGTTGTTACCAGTCTCTGTTGAGTGGTTTCTCAGCAAGCTTGAATAGAATTGCGCGCTATTCGCAAACAACTCGCGATTCAGATCTACTGCAAAGAATCATTTATCACGACAAATTGGTAGAATGCGGACAATATCTCAACGGCTGATCAAGATCAGTATCATCTAATCTTATACAAGGTTGTGAAAGAAAGTACACAAGTGTTGCTTTAGTCTATCGTTTATTGTATAAATATATCACCAAATAATATTATGTAGTAAGATTGCGTCTGCATAACGCGAGAAAGAATGCGATAGAGATCGAACGGAAAGGCTACCATGAGGGCAAAATGAGGAAAAGGTCCGGGCAGGGAAAGGGGGAACGTAATGGTGGACTTAAAAGAAAAGAGAAATATATACGTAACATGTATTTGCTGCACCGGGAAGGTTTTATGACGCAAGCACGGAAAGCCGTATATTTTCCTGGCAGAAGCAACAAAGTAAGTGGCAAACCATCCGCCATATTCCTTCTACTCGCGTAGATCGATTGGAAAGGAAAAGCAGGTCGCAAGTTCGATCCTGAGAGCTTCGTCGTCACGAGTGCATCCGCTCTTCGTTTTTTTTTTACATAATATAGTAAAAATATATATCTCTTCGATTTCTAGGAAATATCGTTATCATTAGCAGTATCATTGATCATCGTCATCGTTATTATTAATATCAACCTCAATTAGCTTATTTATCACTAGAACAATGGAAAATTGTGAACGCACCCTTCCTTTACGCACTACTCCAAGTCTTCGAGACCATAGCTTTGAAAGAAATTTTTTTTAACTTATTCAAATCATTATTTTGCGCATTATTTATTCATCTCAAGAGATAAGAGCGCTCAATAATAATATCGCATTATTGAGTTACAGAATTCGTTTGTGAAAACCGTATTCAAGCGTCGAGATATGAAATTTTCTGACTGGCTATTTCGCCGCAGAGCTGTGCTCTCGAATGCTATCCGGAGGGTGATTACCTTTCGGCTTAATCGAATCCACAGGTAAGGGAAGGCCTCGTTATTTTGATTCTTCGATCGTGATCGCTCGCCCGTACTTTCTAACAACAAATAGGAAAATCTATATCGGGCGTTCACACGATCCCCGGGATGATCGAATAACTTCATCCTATTATGCATTTATGTATTAATCTCGATAATTTCCTACACATCGTGCTTTTGAATCATTCGACGCAACGGGAAACGTTTTACCTTGAACATCTATTCTACGCCGTAAATGATTAAACGCGATCGCCCAGATATCTTGCGAGTGTTACAAAGAGTCGAGCTGTCTTTCAATGTGTAGAATACGCACAATTTGGTAAAATTCCCGCGTAACGTTAACGACTCGTACACGATTACTGATCCGCGCATGAATTTTTAAAAGGACTCGCATCCCCTCGCGGAACTAATTACGTCGAGGCAAAGGAACTTTCCCTCACCCGAAAGACTCGGGCACAACCCTGAAAATATTATATACATCATCTCTTCTACTTCGCCTCTACCATTCGTCTAACTTTCTTCCCTTTATTATGGCAAGTACGAAATAATTCGTTGCTCAAACTTTCGCAATCCAGCTGAAAGAACAAAATGGGAAGGAAGAGAAAACAGGACAAGCGTCCTCGCGCGTGTGCGTAGAATCGTACTTTCAGTCACGCGTTTAGCACCAAATGAGATTTTTTTTTACTACCGAGTTGGTTATCTGTTATGACGTATTATCATACAATTGTATGATGTAAAGATAAAAATGGGTTGTATTTAGCACTAAATGCGCGCTCTGGCAACGAAGAAAGTTAATACGAAGACGTTTAACGATCGCGTTCGACTAATAACACTTTATAGTAACGACCAAAATTCGATCGTTATCCACGCAAACATGTTCTAACAAAAGGACAAATTTCAACAATCCCAATGTATTCAGCACATATAGGCCTATTCACAACTGAAGTTGTCGTACGCTGCACGCTACGCTGAATGCGTGCACATTATTTTTAAAGTATATTTAGAAAGTGTATATGTATACATATGTATGCATGTATGTAATGGAGAAAGATGTTCATATATGTATGTTTTACAAAAGTCTTTTCTTTGTAAGATTTTCGAAAAGTCGTATATATATTTTTTTAAGTCGTGAAGTAAGAGTTGTCCGACAAGCGAAAAATTGAAGTTCGATTATTGTTTCAATCGCTTGCATTGCAACATTGTCTTGTTGTCTATGAAATTTCTGATAGCCCGTAATTAGAAAAATCTTCAATTAAAGATCAATGAATCCTTTATAAAATTAGATTTGAGAAGAGATGAATCGTTTAATTTCTACAATATGGCTCGCGTTATTATTAATTGTCTTTTCTTTCACTTCTTGCATTGAAAAATTAAACTTTAGTCTTCTGCTTTGTGAAAGTTCATCTAAAACAATTTTGATAAAATCATCTAAAACTTTCTGCAGTAACTATACAACGGGAAAAAAATTTCTTATGTATATCATTAAAAAAAATATTTTTTTATCGAATACATGTGAAACATACGTAAAGTAACATATGCATTATTTTCATTTCGATGCAGAATAATACATATTAATTAAAATTTTCGAAAAATCGTTCATCAAAAAATTATATTTATTTCATTTTATTTTCCTCATAGCTTACTTCACGATAACAGAATAAGCTACACTCTTTGATAATTTTATTTATAAATATTACAAATTGCAGTCGATAATGCATAAATCCAAATGTTAATCTTGGCATCAATACGGCTTGCAAGACGTCTTCCGGTGTGAGCAGGCCTTAAGGCATCGTCCAACGCACTGATTACGACCGCTTCGATCGATACTCGATCCCACGGCTTCTTCCCGTTCGGACGTCCTTTTCTCGTCGATCACAGATAATTGCCAGCCGACGAAGGCTGCAATTATTGCACGTCGACTTCCGCAATTTGCTCGCCAATCGTAAATGTGAGTCGATCTTTTTCAAATGGGCTCATTAGGGCTTAAAACAATTCCGACGCAGACATCGCGAACTCCAGAAGACGCAGTATCAAATTCGACTAATTGATTTAAATTCCTACGGCTTGATCGTCCTTCTTCGTACGCTTCGTCGATTCGCGATTTAATATTATACTTCGTGTCGCACGAAAATTTCGTCGAACAATCACCACGCAAGCCCTAACCGAATTTGCGGCTTGAACCTTTAATATCGTATCGGCTGCCAGACACCAGTGGTTTCGTCCCGACGGTAGTAATGAGGTCTGTTATCTCGGAAGACGGTGACGGCCGGAAATTGATTGTCTTGGATATACTTGAGCGCCGCCCGTATCTGAAACAGGAATTTCGTCGCTTAACGATGCTTAGCGTGGGAAACGCGGCGCAATTCGATTTCGTCGCTTTGTGCTTTCTATCTCCTCGAGGAACTAACGATAATGATGTCGCATAGCGTTACCTGAGATACGAAATGTGGTTGCTCCACTTCCGGTGACGTGGACAGATGTTGTAGGATGAACTGGTCGGTTTGCGAGAGCCAGAGATCCACGCCGCGCAAGGGTTCGTAGTTAAACGGGCCGATTCTAAGCAATCCCAAGGCGCAATCGTATATATCCAAAACCTATGCACATAAACAGAGTATATGCGTGTCATCTTGACGGAATGCGTTAAATAAAATACTAATAATATTTTATTTAATATTATTAATCAGTTTTCTTAAGCGATTACAATATTTTATATAATGCTTTAATATTAGCATTCAATATTTTATTTCTTTGTAGAGGAGGGATTAAGCTTCAATTTTTTCGTATTTTACTTATAAATCATTGATCTCGTTAGTTGCAATAATGTCGCTAATGCGAAGTTAGACGCACCTGCTGACCTCCGGTCAAATGTCTAGCGCCTCTCAGTGGCTGATCTGGACCTTTGTCGGGGAAATTCGCGGGAAAGATCTCGCCCGTCTTTACGTTCAGCCCGATACCGTAGATCAACGGCCAATGAATCCCAGCTCTCACGGTGGTATTCAACTCGCCTACGCAGCACAGTGTTAGATCGATCTCCACCGGTTGCTTGTGAAATGCGGCTAGAAGACGATCGATTCGATTAACATCCTATAGACGAAGCCGAAGGCGGAAATATCATTCTATTTTAGAGGCATTATCCAATTTAACAATCGTTCAAAAAACTCCGGTATTTTTATATAATTCAATGTTGTTTTTTAAGTTTTATTTTTTAATTTCAATTTGGTCTTGATTGAACCTACTGTGTTCACGACTAAAGATAAGAATAGGAGATAGAAATATTTATTTCTGATTTATACACATGCAAATTAAAAGTAAGATGTTCTGAGCCACAAATAATAAAAATGCTACATCAAAAATACATTTTCACGTACAAATTATACTGTAGAATAATTCCTCGGAATAGTTTCTTGGATCGGAATAACCGCCAACCAATTGCAGCTCCAAGCGACCTTCGGGATATCCGAGGGTGAGTTCCGTTACCCTTTGGACCATTGCCGCCGCGGCATCTTCCGTTCCAGCGCCGTCAATGTGCGCCAGAGCGGCGGCGCCCGAGCCTGAAATCCAACATTCGAAAATGCGATAGTCACAAACCTCAAGATATTAAAACCGAGAACGTCAATTGATTATTTAGTCGATTGACAATAAATTTATTTTAAAAAATATTATCTTATTACGTTATTAAAAAAATAGAGCATATATTACATATATTACATACGAAGTATATATTGAGTATCATTTTTATTAAAATTATGTTTAAACGTAAAATATATTTATAATAATAACGAATATCCATCTGCGAATAACCTCAGTGCAATATACTTTGTACTAGTACGTTTATTAGTTATCATTACTATTTAAGTTATTGACCAACGAATTTATCTCTGAAAAGATCAATCGAGAAAAATACCAAAACGATCAAATGAGAGTTATCACTGTTTGCGTGCCATTTTATTATTTTACGATTGCTTATTACGCTTCTTCCTTTCGGAAAGAATGTATCGATTGAAAGGGAAATCAATTTTCGAGTGTTTAAATATGACCAGATTCCCAATAATTACCGCAAACAAGCTGATGTATCGGTTCTATCACCATTTATTGTCGACGAGAGCTCGATCGAAACGTTCACGATGCATTGAAACAATTC